>APFE031287673.1:159608-199244 GCA_000404065.3 Pinus taeda | reverse complement strand
GTGCTTTGTCTTTCACTTGCTCAGCTGCCTTCTAGTCCTCATGATTTGGTTGTTTGCACTCCGAGCTTATGGAGGAATATTCGAATGGAGGGGTAGTAAATGAGGAGGATTTCTCTCCTATAATTCCTCTCCCTTGTCCCATTCGATTTTTGACCAAGGTCTTTGCCAAAATTCCTTGCTTTTATGCTTTAATCCTGCATTAAATGCACATTAGACCACAAAGCAAAATATCCAACTCTAACTTATCTCATAAACAAAATATAATCAAAAGTATGCAATAAGTTATGAAAATAGTTGGTTTGAATAAACTAGGAGGTGAATTAAGGCCCATATAATTACCCAATGATGAGGCTCATCATCACCCCCCTACTGAAAGTGTTGCTCATCCTCTGAGCAACTTAGTCAATATCCATGTCCTTCATGGCTTTGGCAGCCTCTTTGAATCCCATGCCTCTACTGTGGTCTCTTCTTCTTGTTCATAGAAGCCTAATTTCTTTTCTACTTCTTCCCACTGCCTCTTTTCCTTTTCTTCTTTTCTCCCTTCTAGTATCCCTAGGAGTAGTGGTGGACTGAGTTTTAGGCCTATCCAATTGACCTTCAACTTTTGCATTGATTGCTTATACATAGATGCCCTGTTGAGTGCCTCTCTCAACCTTTGAGGGGAGTGATATTCTCTTATCTTAAAGCTGTGTGGCAATGTGTTCCATCTCCTCAGGCAGGCATGTATACTATCATCTCCTAGTAGCCTAAACATATCCTCAAAATGTGAAATTTCTTGCTCTTGGGTAACAAGATATCTAGGTGTCAGCTGAGGATCATTTACAATCAAATTATGGGTAGCTCTTGACTCTCTGGCCAATATTCTTTTCATTTCTGTAGCTCTTGACTCCTCATGGTTCATCCATGATGCCAAAGCCATTAATTGTAGATCTCCTAGCTTGGCATTAGGGTCCCAAACATTCATGTCTGTGACGGCCATGTTGTGCAAATAAAACTTAGCCATTTTGACCCTATCCTCTAGTGTACTTTGATCACAAAGATCAATAAACTACTTGTAGTCCTGAAATGGCATGGTGCCCCTTTGTGCTAGTGTTTTAATCTGAAACTACAGCCATTGTTCTTTGAGGTAAAGAGCATAGGATTTAGCTGGCGTCCTACACTAGATGGCCCCCAAGGAGAGGTTGGCCATACATGCTAGTTGGTTCTCTCTTTCCTACAGCTGTCCCCTTAGCCATGCATTTTCTCTCTCAAGTTGACTTCTCATGATTGCTTCTCTGTCCCTTAAGCCACTTAGCTCTTTGCCCATTTCTTTGAGTTTCTCTTCCATGTGCCCAATGTCCTCCACCCCTTTTGACTTGGTGATTTGCATCCATCGGTGGGTTCTGGCCCTCTCCTTCTCAAGTTCGAAAAACAATGGGATGGCAAATTTTTGAGGTATTACCTTGCCTCTTTCAATAAACCGGTAATAGGAGTCCAGGTTAGGTTGGGGTCTTGGTTCCTTTGTCTCTAGGTCTTCTTCTTTTGTTTCTTGCTGCTCCCCTACCTTGCTTTCCAATTTTTGTGCTTCCTGTATTTTTAGTAGAGTATCCTGTAGGACTATTTTTGCTTTCTGCAGGTTTTGTTGTGGATCCTGTAGGATGGCCTTACCCTTTGAGGAAGTTTATCTAGTACTAGGCCTCCTTACATAAGTGATTAGTGACTTAGGGGAAGGCATTTTGTCTCTTTGTGTAGGGGAATCTTCAATCTCAATAGGAATTTTTGTTGATATTTGTGGCTTCCCTTGTTTGATTCTGGTGCTCTTCCTTGTTCTGAAATATAGTGGGGTTTGCCTCCATATTTTTCCTTTTTGCTTGACTAGGGTGCTGAGAGTAGTGAGGGAAGCTACTTCCTCCCTCTCAGTGGCCTCTAGAGACACCCTAGGTGACTCCTCCTTGTGTTCTTCCCTTTCTGTTTTAATGCATTCTTCCTCTCTATGTTTCCTATCTTCTTCCTCTTGTGGCTCTTCCTTGTCTCCATCAACTTATTCCTTAGTTTCCTCCTATGTTTCATCATCATCCTCCTTCTCTTATCCCTCTTCTTCCTCTACTTCATCTTGTTCCTCTGTGTCACCTTCTTCTTCATCCATCTCATCCTTATCTAGCTCTGTATCTTCGTCTTCCTATTTTGCCTCGTCCTCACTGACAGAAGGACTAACATCTAAGTGAGGGTATTGATGTCATCCTCTGCGGGCAAGTCTCTAAAGACTGGCCATGTTATAGGGATTCTGAGGTTTTGGAGGGCATCTTCAATGAAGATCCTAATCAAACCATGGTGATCCAATCGTTGGGAATGCCCTTCCTTCACTTTGTTGTTGGAGTCTATGAGTGATTGCATCAAGAAATAGGGTATGTTGAGTCTTTCGTGAACTGGTGTTTCTACCCCAAATCTTAATTCTTCAAGGATCCTGAAATGATAGACATAAACAACACTATATATACCCTCACATGAGATATATTTTATGAGTTGGTAGCCAACCTCACTCCATGGGTATGGCAGGTTATCCCTCCTTACTCCATTTTTGTCCTCAGTGGGTTTTTCACCTTCTAAAAAGAATTTCCTTTTTGCCACCTGACTATCTCCTTTGTCTTCTTTTCTCCATGGAATTCCTAGGGGAAGTATGGTGACCCCACTAATGAGCTCTAGGGTGAGATCTATAGTGAGGCCTCTAACTAAAATAGTGGCATGGATTTTGTTGTGTGGAGCGAGGGAGTGAGCAAATTCTTGAGCCACCTCACCATCATACCCTATGAATTTTTCGAAAAACCCCATCCAGTTGTGTCTTGTAAAGATTTCAAGAACCTGGGGGTGTTGTTGTATCCTCACAGTGTTTGTGGGCTCTCTCCTATTAAACCCTCCTGTCATCTTGCTGGTGAAGCTTGAGGAGAAAATGGGAGGGTTGACACAAAAAAATTTAATGCAGGAGCAAAACAGAGTTGACTGTGTATGTAATTCACCTCTCACAGTTGCTAAATTCACTAGCTTTTAGAGTATTTCTGGTTCATTTGCTTGTAAATGGGGATGGAATTTTAGAGCCTACCTCTTTAGAATGGAGGTAGTGGACAATTCCCGTGATATCCCCTCTTGAACTCTTCTCTCCCTGTCCTGTAGACTGCCTCTATGTATCTTGTAGACTAATACTGTATACTGTATCATGTAGATTGTATCCTGTAGGAATTCCTGTGCATGGTCCTGTAGGAATTCCTATGCAGAACAATGGATCCTTGCTTCTGGTGGGTGGCCAGAGTTATGAGAGTGAATTGATTGAGGAAGTTTATAGGAGGTGGAATGCATGAATGCATGCGAACAATGTTTTATTTCCCTTTATGGTGTTTCGGGGTGAGGTGGTGTGTTGGCAACAAAGGTATGTTGCCATTTTTGGACCATTGGTCTCTGCTACCACCTCATCATTTCCCACACCTTGTAATTAGCTCCCACCTCATAGATCCGTAGTTTAATCACTTCTTGTCCTACTCCTCCTCTGTCTTTGAGTTGATTGCAACCACCTGTGATAGGACACTCGATTCTGCATATGCTGACTAAACAAAGGTGGCCAAGTTAACTGGCCACCTTTTCACTTATAAACCAACTATTTCATAACCCTTACAAATTTTAATTAAATGATGCATATGAGTGAGCGAGCAGGATACTTACCTTTGGTTTCCTTGCCATGTTGCAGTTGTCAAATATCAGAGGTGTTGCGTTGTTTATTTGTTGCATGCCATTCTTCTTCCTCCCCTTGTTGTCTGCTAATGGTTTCTTGGCTTTTGCAAGTATTTGTGACTAAAGATTTGATGTTGTTGTTGTGGAGCTCCTAGATCATACTAGTGAGGACCTGTTGCTGGTGATTGGCATTATGTGGAATAGGCTGCTACAGGATTTCCTACAAGATGTCCTGTAGTTGTTTCTCCCTCGAAATTCTTTAATCATGTTGCTGGTTGGGGCTGTGAGGATGGTGTAATGAATGGAAAGAAGGAGTAGGAGTGTGTGTAGAGAAAAAGACACTCAAGTAATGCTCTTCCTACAGGATGTCCTTAGAATTCAACCTCTTCGAGGGGGAAACCTCCTCTACATTACACAAATGAACAATTCTTGGATGATTCAAATGACAAGACCTCCTTTCTATATATAGGAGTCTAAGGGGTCATAATATAATCAGAGCCGACATAACAATAATAATGTAAGGGCACAATAATAACAATATGGGGACTACATGGGCACAACAATATAATAAGGCAGTTGTAATAATAACAATAAGGGGTTACACTAGTAGTATAGGGACCTAACAGATTATGAGGTTTTGAAGGGCATCTTCAATGAGGATCCTAATCAACCCATGGTGAGCCAATTGTTGGGAATGTCCTTCCTTCACTTTGTTGTTGGTGTCTATGAGTGATTGCATCAAGAAATAGGGTATGTTGAGTCTTTGGTGAACTGGTGTTTCTACCCCAAACCTTAATTCTTCAAGGATCTTGAAATGATAGACATAAAAATCACTATATATACCCTCACATGAGATATATTTGATGAGTTGGTAGCCTACCTCACTCCATGGGTATGGCAGGTTGTCCCTCCTTACTCCATTTTTGTCCTCAGTGGGTTCTTCACCTTCTAAAAATAATTTCCTTTTTGCCACCTGACTGTCTCCTTTGTCTTCTTTTCTCCATGGAATTCCTAGGGGAAGTGTGGTGACCCTATTGATGAGCTCTAGGGTGAGCTCTATAATGAGGCCTCTAACTAAAATAGTGGCATGCATTCTACTGTGTGGAGTGAGGGAGTGAGCAAATTCTTGAGCCACCTCATCATCATACCCTGTGAATTTTTCGAAAAACCCCATCCAGTTGTGTCTTGTAAAGATTTCAAGCACCTAGGGGTGTTGTTGTATCCTCACAGTCTTTGTGGGCTCTCTCCTATTAAACCCTCCTGTCATCTTGCTAGTGAAGCTTGAGGAGAAAATGAGAGGGTTGACACAAAAAAATTTAATGTAGGAGAAAAATAGAGTTGACTGTGTATGTAATTCACCTCTCATAGTTGCTAAATTCACTAGCTTTTAGAGTATTTTTGGTTCATTTGCTTGTAAATGGGGATGGAATTTTAGAGCCTACCTCTTTAGAATGGAGGCAGTGAACAATTCCCGTGATATCCCCTCTTGAACTCTTCTCTTGCTATCCTGTAGACTGCCTCTATGTATCTTGTAGACTGATCCTATATACTGTATCTTGTAGACTGATCATGTATACTGTATCATGTAGACTGTATCCTATACGAATTCCTATGCATGCTCCTGTAGGAATTCCTATGTAGAACGATGGATCCTTGCTTCCGATGGGTGGCCAGAGTTATGACAGTGACTTGAGTGAGGGAGTTTCGAGGAGGTGGAATGCATGAATGCATGCGAATGATATTTTATTTCCCTTTATGGTGTTTCGGGGTGAGGTGGTGTGTTGGCAACAGAGGTACGTTGCCATTTTTGGACCATTGGTCCCCACTACCACCTCATCATTTCCCACACCTTGTAATTAGCTCCCACCTCATAGATCCGTAGTTTAATCACTTCTTGTCCTACTCCTCCTCAGTCTTTGAGTTGACTGCAGCCACCTGTGATAGGACACTCGATTCTGCATGTGCTGACTAAACGAAGGTGGCCAAGTTAACTGGCCACCTTTTCACTTATAAACCAACTATTTCGTAACCCTTAAAAATTTTGATTAAATGATGCATATGAATGAGCGAGTGGGATACTTACCTGTGGTTTCCATGCCATGCTGCAACTGTCAAAGATCAGAGGTGTTGCGTTGTTTATTTGCCACATGCCATTCATATGCCACCTTTTCACTTATAAACCAACTATTTCGTAACCCTTACAAATTTTGATTAAATGATGCATATGAATGAGCGAGCGGGATACTTACCTGTGGTTTCCATGCCATGCTGCAACTGTCAAAGATCAGAGGTGTTGCGTTGTTTATTTGCTGGTGAAGCTTGAGGAGAAAATGAGAGGGTTGACACAAAAAATTTTAATGCAGGAGCAAAACAGAGTTCACTGTGTATGTAATTCACCTCTCATAGTTGCTAAATTCACTAGCCTTTAGAGTATTTCTGGTTCATTTGCTTGTAAATGGGGATGGAATTTTAGAGCCTACCTCTTTAGAATGCAGGCAGTGAACGATTCCCATGATATCCCCTCTTGAACTCTTCTCTCCCTATCTTGTAGACTGCCTCTATGTATCTTGTAGACTGATCCTATATACTATATCATGTAGACTGTATCCTGTAGGAATTCCTGTGCATGCTCATGTAGGAATTCCTATGCAGAACAATGGATCCTTACTTCCGGTGGGTAGCCATAGTTATGGGAGCGAATTGAGTGACGGAGTTTCGAGGAGGTGGAATGCATGAATGCACGCAAACGATGTTTTATTTCCCTTTATGGTGTTTCGGGGTGAGGTGGTGTGCTAGCAACAGAGGTACATTGCCATTTTTGGACCATTGGTCCCCACTACCACCTCATCATTTCCCACTCCTTGTAATTAGCTCCCACCTCATAGATCCGTAGTTTAATCACTTCTTGTCCTACTCCTCCTCAGTCTTTGAGTTGACTGTAGCCACCTGTGATAGGACACCTGATTCTGCATGTGCTAACTTAACGAAGGTGGCCAAGTTAACTGGCCATCTTTTCACTTATAAACCAACTATTTCATAACCCTTACAATTTTTTATTAAATGATGCATATGAATGAGCAAGCGGGATACTTACCTATGGTTTCCATGCCATGCTGCAGCTGTAAAAGATCAGAGGTGTTGCATTGTTTATTTGCCGCATGCCATTCTTCTTCCTCCTCTTGTCGTCTTCTAATGGTTCCTTGGCTTTTGCAAGTATCTGTGACTGAATATCTGATGTTGTTGTTGTGGAGCTCCTAGATCATCCTAGTGAGTACCTGTTGCTAGTGATTGGCATTCTGTGGAATAGGCTGCTACAGGATTTCCTATAGGATGTCTTGTAGTTGCTTCTCCCTCAGAATTTTTTAATCATGTTGCTGGCTAGGGCTGTGAGGATGGTGTAATGAATGGAAAGAAGTAGTAGGAGTGTGTGTAGAGAAAAAGACACTCAAGTAATGCTCTTCCTACAAGATGTCCTTAGAATTTAGCCTCTTCGAGGGGGCAACCTCCTTTACATTACACAAATGAACAATTCTTGGATGATTCAAATGACAAGACCTCCTTTCTATATAGGAGTCTAAAGGGTCATAATATAATCAGAGCCGACATAACAATAATAATGTAAGGGCACAATAATAACAATATGGGGACTACATGGGCACAACAATATAATAGGGGTTTGTAAGAACAATAATAAGGGGTTACACTAGTAGTATAGGGATCTAACATGCCCCTCTCCTTCAAAAAGCGTTGTCCTCAACACTTGAGTAGTTCTTCATGCTTCTGTATAAAATTCTTGTCCTCCCATGTGGAATCTTTAGCGGGTAACTTCTTACACTTGATGAGATACTCTTAAATTGATCGATTTCGTAGCTGTTGGGTTCTTGTTTCTACAAATGCTCCAAGTTCCAATATGATTTTTCCTTCCTCTTCAAGTTCTAGAAATATTGTTTGAAGTGGGATCTTCTACAAATTTTGAATGGTTAGCCACACTTCTTTGTCCTTCTTCCATTCATCCCTTGCTTCGTTTATCCAATCTGGTTGGATAATAGAAATAGCACAAACAATGCTTCTACATCCTCATCCTTTCTTGAGAGTGCATCTACAACAAAATTTTGTTTCCCTTTTCTATAGATGATGTCAAAGACATAACCCAACATATTTGTAACCTATTTTTTTTGTTCTTCTAAAGATAATATTTGTTCTAAAAAGTATTTAAGACTATCATCATCCATTTTTACCTTGAAGTGTCTTCCCATTGGGTAAGGTCACCATTTTTTAAGTGCATGTAGTATTGCCAACATTTCCTTCTCATAAATAGCTTGCTTGAGATGTAGCCATAAAAATACCCAATCACCTACATCAAAACATTTTTCACTATGATGTTGATCTACCTATTGTTTCATTCGATTCTGCACCAAAGTGGCATTATCCTTTACAAGTTGGAGAACTTGTTGTTGATGCTCGATGTGATCTTTCACTGCTTGAACCTTTTTCTTCTTGATGTGTTCTTCTATCTTTAGAGTTTGAGGAGTGGTAATTTCTTCCAATGCTATATAAGATATGGTTAGATTCATTTCTTGATGCTCAATGTGACCTTTCACTTCTTGAACATTTTTCTTCTTGATATGTCCTACTATCTTGATAGTTTGAGGAGTGGTAATTCCAGTCAATGCATTACAAGATATGGTTGGATTCATTTCTTCTTTCTTGATGTGATATTTCACTTCTTGAACCTTTTTCTTCTTGATATGTCCTTCTATCTTGAGGGTTTGAGTGGTAATTCTTGCCAATGCTTTACAAGATATGGTCGGATTCATTTCTTCTTTCTCTAGGGTTGGGACCTGGTGTATATCCTCTTCTTTTGATGTTTCTTGATCCTTTTCTTCCTCCTTTTCACACTCTGTAAAATAATTTCTTCTTAGCACACTTATGACCTTTAGTGCATTTTCTATCACAATTGTAACAAAGCCCTTTTCTCTGTTTTCTTCCAATTGTTGTGGTTTAAGCCTTGTAGGTTGTGGAAGGCTAGGAGAAGAAACACTTCCATAATTATAGTCATGAGTGGTGGAATTCCTTGTTTCCATAATTTCGCTTTCAATTTTTCTTGCCAACTCGAATGCCTCCTCCAATGAATTAGGTTCCCAGAAATGAACCTCATATTGAACGTTATCCTTTAAAGTCCCTATGAATACATCAATCCTTTGCTTCTATGGAATATAATTTACCCTTCTATTCAATTTTTGAAAGTCCTCAATGTTCTCTTCCATTGAACCCTTTTGTTTGAGATTTATCAATTGGCTAAAGAAAGAGTTTCTCTTTGTATCCTCATAATGTGCTATCATTTCCTTCGTGAAAATTGACCACGTAACAAGTGGTTTATGAGAACAAAGCCCTTTATACCATAAACATTGATTTGGTTCTAAATATGAAGATGCAATACGTACCTTTTGTAATAGTTTCACCTCATGTAGATCGAAATATTTCTCCATTTGTAGTATCCAATTTACCGGATCCTTGCCATCAAACTTCCTCATCTCATTTTTTCTTGATTTTAGGAGCTCAATCTTGAAATGATTGTAACTCTATACTTTCGGACCTTTAAGTTCTAAAATTGCGACCTGCAGTATCCCTCTGTGTCCTCTTTCCAATGCCACCAGTGTGATCAAATTTAGATTCTCCAAGGAGTTATGCACAATCTCCCAAGATGACCTTATTATATACCTTTTCAGAAGAGAGAACTTGTATGAAGTGTCACGTATCCCTGTTTTGACCTTTGGATCTAAAAAATATGCACAAGAAACGACAGTCCATCCTCTTTCTGTAACTTCTTACAAAATTTCAATCTAATGCTCAGAGAGATAGTTATGACGATTTTCCCAAGGTGGCCTATTTGGAATGTAATTTGAGGGTCTGCAAAAACCCTAACTTCCTCAGACTATATCTCCAAAAATATAGCGAGGCAGGATCTGAAATTTGAAGTGAAGGTTTAGATCAACTTCTTATCAAATGGGTTTTTTTCTTAGCTTTTGAAACGTCGAAGCGAAATAGTTATAGTGAAAATTCCAAGATGACCTATTTTAGCTTAAATTATGAACCTTGCAAAACCCCTAACTTCCTCAGATCATATTTCCGATAATGTAGCGAGACAAGCTCTGAAATTTGGACCCGAGGTTCAACGTGATTTCTTCTCAAATGGTTTTTTGTTTTAGCATCTAAAATGACGTAGAAAAAAATTTATAGCGAAAATTCCACGATGACCTGTTTGGAGCAACAAAACCCTAGAATCCAAATCTCTGATACCAAATGTTATGAAACCAACTCACAAAAAGATGGAAAAGATAGATCAACACCTTAGAATTTAGCCTCTTCGAGGGGGAAACCTCCTTTACATTACACAAATGAACAATTCTTGGATGATTCAAATGACAAGACCTCCTTTCTATATATAGGAGTCTAAGGGGTCATAATATAATCAGAGCCAACATAACAATAATAATGTAAGGGCACAATAATAACAATATGGGGACTACATGGGCACAACAATATAATAAGAGGGTTGTAATAATAACAATAAGGGGTTTCACTAGTAGTATAGGGACCTAACAAATTCTGAGGTTTTGGAGGGCATCTTCAATGAGGATCCTAATCAACCCATGGTGAGCCAATTGTTGGGAATGCCCTTCCTTCACTTTGTTGCTGGAGTCTATGAGTGATTGCATCAAGAAATAGGGTATGTTGAGTCTTTGGTGAACTGGTGTTTCTACCCCAAATCTTAATTCTTCAAGGATCCTGAAATGATAGACATAAACAACACTATATATACCCTCACATGAGATATATTTGATGAGTTGGTAGCCTACCTCACTCCATCGGTATGGCAATTTGTCCCTCCTTTCTCCATTTTTTTCATCAGTGGGTTCTTCACCTTCTAAAAGGATTTCATTTTTTCCACTTTACTATCTCCTTTGTCTTCTTTTCTCCATGGAATTCCTAGGGAAAGTGTGGTGACCCTACTGATGAGCTCTGGGGTGAAATATGTAGTGAGGCCTCTAACTAAAATAGTGGCATGGATTCTATTGTGTGGAGTGAGGGAGTGAGCAAATTCTTGAGCCACCTCATCATCATACCCTGTGAATTTTTCGAAAAACCCCATCCAGTTGTGTCTTGTAAAGATTTCAAGCACCTGGGGGTGTTGTTGTATCCTCACAGTGTTTGTGGGCTCTCTCCTATTAAACCACCCTATCATCTTGCTGGTGAAGCTTGAGGAGAAAATGAGAGGGTTGACACAAAAAAATTTAATGCAGGAGAAAAACAGAGTTCACTATGTATGTAATTCACCTCTCACAGTTGCTAAATTCACTAGCTTTTAGAGTATTTCTGGTTCATTTGCTTGTAAATAGGGATGGAATTTTAGAGCCTACCTCTTTAGAATGGAGGCAATGAACAATTCCCGTGATATCTCCTCTTGAACTCTTCTCTCCCTATCCTGTAGACTACCTCTATGTATCTTGTAGACTGATCCTGTATACTGTCTCTTGTAGGAATTCCTGTGCATGCTCTTGTAGGAATTCCTATGCAAAACAATGGATCCTTGCTTTCGATGGGTGGCCAGAGTTATGAGAGTGACTTGGGTGAGAGAGTTTCGAGGAGGTGGAATGCATGAATTCATGCAAACGATGTTTAATTTCCCTTTATGGTGTTTCAGGGTGAGGTGGTGTGCTGGCAAGAGAGGTACATTGCCATTTTTGGACTGTTGGTCCCCACTACCACCTCATCATTTCCCACTCCTTGTAATCAGCTCCCACCTCATATATCCATAGTTTAATCACTTCTTGTCCTACTCCTCCTTCGTCTTTGAGTTGATTGCAGCCACCTGCGATAGGACACCCGATTCTGCATGTGTTGCCTGAATGAAGGTGGCCAAGTTAACTGGCCACCTTTTCACTTATAAACCAACTATTTCGTAACCCTTACAAATTTTTCTTAAATGATGCATATGAGTGAGCGATCGAGATACTTACCTGTGGTTTCCCTGCCATGCTGCAGTTGTCAAAGATCAGAGGTGTTGCGTTGTTTATTTTCCGCATGCCATTCTTCTTCCTCCTCGTGTTGTTTGCTAATGGTTTCTTGGCTTTTGCAAGTATTTGTGACTAAAGATCTAATGTTGTTGCGTGGAGCTCCTAGATCATCCTAGTGAGGACCTGTTTTTGGTGATTGGCATTCTGTCGAATAGGCTGCTACAGGATTTCCTACAGGATGTCCTGTAGTTGCTTCTCCCTCATAATTCTTTAATCATGTTGCTGGCTGGGGCTGTGAGGATGGTGTAATGAATGGAAAGAAGGAGTAGGAGTGTGTGTAGAGCAAAAGACACTCAGGTAATGCTCTTACTCCTCTCTATTTTCCTTTCTTTTTTTCTTTTTTTTCATCATTGGCAAAAACTGTTGAAACTGATCTTTTTTGTTTTGGATGGTGAGTGCAAGGATGATGATGGTGGATGAAGTGAGGTGTTGGATCATGCCTAGGGTGAATTTTAGGGACCTAACAAACCTACCATGTGCCCTCGAATTTCTTCCTGTAGGTTTCACGGGCCACTGTAATTCCTACAGGATCATCTTGTAGGTTTTCAAGGGACCCTGTAGAAAACACAGTCTTCGCATAAATCGAAGCAATGGAGTGGAAAAAATGATAAAAATGATGGAGGGATGCATGGTAAAGAGTGGAGGAGATGACTATGTGTGAGGAAGGGTTCCCTTTGGATCCTCTTTTTTCTCCTTCAATATTTTTCTTACCCACCTACAAATAACAATTATATCTTTTTCTCCTTTTTTTTCTTTCTTTTTTTGAAAAACAACTAGGCTACCTCAGAGAGGTTTTCACCCTAGCTATTTTCCTTGGGCGCCTTAAGGAAGGTTTTCACCCAGGGATCTTCTTATTATTTTTCTATTTTTTCATCATTGGGCCGCCTCATAAGGTTTTCAACCCAAAGATGGGACTTAGGTGCCTCATGGAGGTTTTCACCTGAGTCCTTATTCTTTCTTCTCTTTTTTTTCAATGACTTGATGAGGGAGGAGTTGGAACTTGCTCCACCATCATCACTACTTTATTGATATTGTCAATGAACTCTTGTTTTGATAAAGGTCTCTTGTACATTTTCAATCGATGCCCATTAACAAGCAACGGAATGGCTTCTTCATCTATAGTTCTGATTTGCATTGAACCATTATCATGGCATCTTTCCACAACATAAGGTTTGAGCCATCTTGTCCTTAGCTTGCCCTTGAAGTCTCTATACCTAGAATCATATAACAATGCCCAATCACCCTCCTAAAATTACTTCTCCTTAATATGTTTATCATGCCATATCTTCCTCTGAAGCTAAACTATCTCTGTATGTAGGAGGGCCTACATTATGAATTCATCCAATCCATTCAATTGGAACAATCTCTTTTTTTGTTCATGGCTGAGATCCAAATCTAGTTGGGCTGCCGTCCTCAATGTGTTATATTCAAACTCAATGGACAACAAGGCTTTTTCCCATAGACCAGCTCATACGGTGTAAATCCAGTGGTGGTCTTCCATGTGGTATTATAGGCCCAGGTGGCCTTAACTATTCTTTCTGCCCAATCCTTCCTGTTGTTGCTCACTACCTTTGTTAAGATGCCCTCCGGTGCCCTGTTCGTCACCTCCACTTGCCCATTAGCTTGTGGATGATAGGGAGTGGAGGTCCTATGCTTGATTTTGTGATGGTTGAGAAGTTCTTCAATCATGTTGGAGGTAAATTGGCTGCCTTGGTCTATTACTAGCTCTCTAGGGTACCCAAATTTGTAGAATACATTCTCCCTTAGGAACTCAGCCACCTTCTCTTCTATTGTTGCCTTAATTGCCTTGGTTTCAGCCCACTTAGTCAAATAATCATTGCACACAATAATGTATTGTTTTTTCTTTGAAGGAGGGTTGATAGGCCCAATGAAGTCCATGCCCCACTTGTCAAATGGCTCGAAAGTCACTTGAGGCCGTAGGGGCATTTCATCTCTTGGAGTAGGCTTTCCCATCTTCTAGCACCGATCACACTGACTAGTGTACTTTTTCACATTCGGATGAAGAGTGGGCCAATAATAGCCTGCTTGTAACACTTTGAATGTTGTCCTTTTTGCTGCAAAGTGACCCCCACAAGGCCCATCATGATAGGTCAGAAGGATGTCAAAAACTTCCTCTTCCCTTACACACCTTCTCAAGATTTGATCTAGGCCAAGTTTGGAAAGATTGACCCCAATCCAGGTGAAGGGGGCGCTTTTCCTGACTATCTTGCTCTTTTCTTTGGAGGGCAATTTTGGTGGGAACTGGGCTGACACCAAATAGTTTTCTATATCAGAAAACCATTGAGAGAGAACTGAAATAGCAAACAAGTGCTTGTCTGGTAACTGGTCATCCACCATTCCTTCTTTACCTGCAAGTAGATTCACCCTAGATAAAAAGTCTGCAACAACATTTTCCTTACCAGGCTTATCAACAATGGTTATATCAAACTACTGTAATAAAAGAAACCATCTTATAATTCGAGCATTCACATCTAGTTTTTTCATTAAATATTTGATTGCAGCATGGTCAACATGTACAAATGTTTGATAGCCTATAATGTAATGCTTGAATTTGTTTAATGAAGGCACATCAACCAAAAGTTCCTTTTCGATCACTGTATAATTTAGCTCAGCCTTTGACAAGTTCTTACTAATAAAATAGATGGCATAAGGCATTTTTTCCTCTACCTGACCTAAGGCTAATCCTATGGCTTTGTGTGATACATCAGCATGAATATGAAAGGGGAGGGCCCAGTTCGGGCCTCAAAGAATTGGTGTAGTAGTTAACTTACCCTTTAGAATATCTAAGGCCTCTTGACAACTTTTTGACCATAGAAACTTAGAATCTTTGGCCAACAACCCAAATAAAGGAGAGGTCAACTTGTTGAAGTCCTTTATGAACATTTGGTAGTATCCAGCTAACCCTAAGAAACTCCTGACATCTCTCTACTTTTGCGGAGGTGGGACCTTTTGGATGATTGCTATTTTGTTCGATTCCACCTGTAGTCCTTGCTGAGATATTGAATGACCTAGCACGGTCCCTTCAGTCATTACGAATTCACATTTTTCAAGACTGAGAGACAGGTTCATTTCAATGCATTTGTGTAGTACTTTGCCTAGGTTAGTCACGGCTTCTTGAAAATCGCAGCCATAAGGTGTAAAATCATCCATATAAATTTCCACTGCATCATGTACTAATTTGGTGAAAATACTCAAGACTGCTCTCTGGAAAGTGGCAGGGGCATTGCATAGGCCAAAAGGAAGGACCCTATAGGAAAAAGTACCCCAAGGACAGGTGAATGTGGTCTTATCCTGGTCTTCTGGGAAGATTTGGATTTTGTTGTACCCACTGAATCCATTTAGGAAAGAAAAAAACTTTTTCCCTGCCAGGTCATCTAGCTCTTGGTCAATGAAGGGTAGGGGAAAATGATCCTTATTTGTGGCTTTGTTCAACTCCTGGTAATCGACACAAATCCTCAACTTACCATTTTTCTTGGGAACTAACACTAAAGAGGAGACCCACTCACAGTCCGAGATAGGGTAAATGAATCTTTCATCTAGTAATTTTTGCAGTTCTTCTTTGACTATATCTTTAAGAGTTGGATTCATCCTCCTTTGTGATTGTCAGAACGATTTGCAACCTTCTTTGATGTATATGTGGCGAGTACACACTAAGGGGTGTACTCCCTTCATTTTCTTGTAACTCCAAGCAAAGGCTTCTAGGTTTTCTTTTAACATGTTGCATAGCTTTTCCTCTTTGAAAGCATAAAGGGATGGATTAATTTTCAACGTTTTCCCTGGGTTGAATTTTATGGTTTTGACACGGAGTACGTTGGAATCGGCCAAGCATAAGTCAATTGGATGATTGTTTTGGGTTTCCCTTACTTCTTCATCTAATGGTAATGAACCAGGAGTTGGACTTTGGAGCAGGTGTTCGATCAAGTCATCCTCATCTTGTTGTCCTCCTCCCATGGTTTCTTCTAAAGCATAAAGTTGGGCGAAACAAACTTCATCTTCTTCCTCCTCCTCCAACCATAAAGGTAAATCATGCTCTAGAGAAGGTTGAGCAGGAGGGTATAGGACTAATTGCTTGGACATATGCCCGTTCTTGATGGTCATATTCCCAGCTCTACATCTAATGTAAGCATCGGTTGTGGCAAACCATGGCCTCCCAATGATGACAGGATAACTAATGTGCTTAGCCTTAGGTTGGAGAACTAGAAAATCTGCAAGGTACTCCCAGGAGTCAATGGAGACCATCACATCCTCCACAATTCCCTCAGGGGTGACTGTGGAATGGTCTGCAAGTTGTAGAACTATTGTGGTCTTCCTCAATGACCCTTGGAGGTTGAGTTTGAGCATGGTGTCCTTGGTCATCACATTAATGGCAGCCCCAAGATCGATTAGAGTGTGTGAGACAATGGTGCCATTGATTGCACATATACTACAGGGCTTCCAGGGTCCAAATATTTCGGACATATTACCTACCCCAACTTTAAGTTGGATAGTTGCTCAATGACATTAATGGTAGGGGCATCCCTTTTTCTTCTTCCTAGATGCTTGAAGAATTTCTCCTTAATCAACTTATTGTAAATGGGAACATCTTTTATTGCCTAGAGAAGGGGGATCTTTATACATAGATTCTTCAATTCTCCCAGAAGTTCAGTTTCTTCTAGGGTAGGCTGGAGTGGTTGGGCTAATCTCTCAGGGAAGGGTGGATTTACCTTAAGGTTGCTTTCCTCTCTTTCTTCCTCAACCTCTTTATCTGGAGGGGGAGGTTGGTTATTCAGGAGGACTCTCCCAGATCTTAGGTTAATCTCCTGGATTTCCACAGCATAAGTTGTATATGATTTCTCTCCATTGTGTACTTGTTGAGCCTGCCTATTGTTCGGGTTTGGATTTGGCTGGGAAGGCATCTAGAGTTTCTTGGGTGGAGTAGTGTGTAGGAGTTGTGGTTGGGCAGGTGGTGGAGGCAATTGAGCTAGATCATTGTTGTGTTGGGGTCTCCACCCCTGGAGTGGTGTATTCCACTGAGGTTGTGGTGGAGCATAAGGTTGAAATGACTGGTTGGCTGGCTTGGAATGATACTGAGATGCATAGGACCAAGGAGGGGGTGTAGACTGAGAAGGATGAGTAGGGGGTCTCCAAGAAGGTATAGTTGTGTTTTGGTTGGGGTTGTAATATGCATGGGATGACCCTTGCATGCCCTGCTGGTATGGTCTAGGCCCAGGAGGGCTCCTTTGGTTAATGTAGCAAAGCTACTCAGTGACCCCTTCAGCTCCTTGATATATAGCTTTGAGTCTGGGTAATGAAGGGAACTTTTCTGTGGAGTGGTTCTCTTCACAGATCGAGCAAATTTCAATACAGTTCAATGGACATTTATTCCTAGGATGCCTCCTGGTGCATCTAGGACAAAATATGGCCAAGGATCTCTCTGCTTCCTCTTGGTTCCTTTTGATGTTCATGATGTCCATTTGCATGGCAAGGGTTTGCAGCATCTCATTTTTGAAATCTTCCAGCATATTTCCAATTTCACCCTTGATGGATGAGTTGAAATATGATGTACTGGCCATAGGTTGACTACCCCTACCCTTTTTCCCTGGCTTCCCTAGAATGGTTTCTAAAGACAGTCTTGATATCCTCATAGGGTAATTGGTAGATATCTCCTCCTGCTAACAAGTGTAAGGTATCTAGAAGATATTCTCTTACTCCCCTGAGCGGGACCAATTGTAGTGACTCAGGGTCAAGTGTGCACCTGGCCCTTTTGTAACTGAACTGGAATCTTTCTTTGTAGTCTTCTAAGGATTCATCTTGGCCTATGGTCATCTTATAAATTTATTCTTTAGTATCCTTTGACCTATAGTAGTCCCAATATTTTTTGTTAAAACTCTGTTGCATCTGAGCTTAGGTTGTGATGCTATCTCCAGGTAAGCCCATGAACCAGCACAATGCTGCATCCTTGAGGGTAGATGGAAATAGTTTTAGCTTTTGCCCATCATCTGTATAGTCATAGGTTCGGCGTATAACAACAAACTCAAATAGGAAAGTGTCGGGGTCTTCTGTGGTCAGGCCATGGAAATGAGGTAGGGCAGAGGGGCTTATATTCTTCATCATAGTGTCCCCATTGGTTTCCTAGATGGGGAAGGCACCCTCAACTCTCTCTCTATTCCCTCTATCATTTCAGTTTTCAGCCATTGATTCAGTAGGAATGGGTTCCTCTTCTTCTTCTTTCCCTGTAGGCTCTTCAAATATGTTAGGTTTCTCACCTAAAGGTTCCTCCAGTTCACAACCACCGAAGAATAGAGAAGGTTGGTTCTTGGATGCAGTGAGGCTATTTGGCAAAAATTTCCCTAAATTGTCCCTATTCCTATGAGGCATGAAAGGATATATTTTTGGGTTGGTTTTGTAATTTTTTTAAGCTGGAAGGTACTTTGCGGAAATGAAATTGCTGATTGAATGAAAATCACTGACAGAATGAAAAATCAACTTGCTAAATTGAAATTCTACTTGCAGAATGGAAAGGAAAGAAGATAATGAAAAATTAAAGGAAGCTACTAGATTACTTTTACAGAAATAAACTAGTGGCAGAAAATTGAAGACAAGAAGTAGAAGAAAAGAAAGCAGTAATCACATTCTACTCAGACACCTCCCCAGCAATGGTGCCAAAAAGTGATGAGCACCAGTGTTGCAGCAAGGATGTTGCAACTCCTAGGCTACCAACTTTACTTATCAACTCGGGGTTCGTACAAACTTGGAGGTGATAGTGCTATATGCACAAGTAAAAGTGAAGGTCCTGCCTGTTGTCATTGTTCCTCCGGCGAGAGATCCCGGGGGTTCCAAGCCAAACTTCTATAGAGTTATAAGAAGCTTGATTCTTTGATGGAAGAAGAGAAAATCTATTCTAAGAGAGCTACACTACTGCAGTAATGAAGAAAACAGCATGTAATGCTAAATCACACCATATCTTAATTAACCATCTAAATAGCTATGCTAAGCAGAATTGCTAAATCATCACTAACCTAATGCTGCTATCTAAGCTACAGAATTAAAGAGCATCAAACCATACTAATGTGTAAGTAAAAAAACTAAACTGAATCTGCTTTCATTTTTTTTGGTTTTTTAGGCAAAATCAAGTATGCAAATTATTGTTCTTGTGGATCTGATAGGTGGATGGAAGGTGATTGAGGATGCATAAAGGCTTATGGAGTGGTTGGATGGTGTGGAAGGGTCATGTGAGGCTTTTTGTAACTTCCTAGAGGTTCTCCATCAATTCGGCCTCAAAACACGTTGTTTCAGGAAAACCTACAGGATGTGCTAGAAACCTATAGGATGTACTAGAAACATATAGGATGATCCTGTAGGAATTACAGGAAACCTACAGGATACGACCGAGGGCTAATTATGAGGTGTTGGAGGTGTTGGGAAACTTGGAAAAGGTGTGTGATGAGTGGGATGGGGTGTTAGAAGGTCTAGGAACACTCAGGATTCAATATCCAAGATCAGAGATGGCTAGATTCACTCAATGTATCTAGGGGAATTTCAATGAAAAATGACAAAAAAACTAGTGAGGGCGATGGTGGAACAAGAGATGGCTAGAGTGGATGAAGTGGAAGGTGGCTGTTAGTGATGAAGTCTGGGTCTCCTCCTGAAGTACCTGCGCTTAAAACATGTGTGTTTTCCAAGAACCATGCAACAAGATACATTTTCATAAACTAGAAAAGCATGAATCAATTGCCCATATTATGCATGAATAAAGTGCTGAAGGGAATGAAAGCATGAGTGATATCTTATTTCAGAAATGGAGTAATGGAAAAAGATGACAATGAAATGAACCAGATGTTGAATCAAGACAAAAAATTCCAAAGCTCATGCGAAAACTAGAAATCTGTGTTTTTGGGGCTGCTGAAGGGTCTCTTCCTCAAGTCATGGCCCCAAAGGGAGGAAGTGAGGCTGAGACACCTGCTGACAACCCTATGGTGATCCTTTTTCTCCTTGCTAACCTTCTAATTGAAAGAAGGCACAAATGGAAGCAAAATAACATACAACCAATCTAATCTACACTATTGTAATGGAAATGCAGCTACTAAGCAAATGAACTATTAAACTATGAATCTATACTAGTCTACATATACAATAAAGAGGAGCCTTGGCTGCTAGGGTTGGGCCCTAACCTAAGAGCTTCAGCACTATGAGTTAACTCAGTGCTGGCTCAAAACAAAACTCATTCTTATTATCAAAACAATGGATTACATCAAAAACTGTCACAAGTCTTGAAGCTCTAAAATATAGAGTTTTACAATCAAAAATTCAAATCGTACTGAGGTCCTAGGCCTCTCTACTTATACATCTGAAGACTCCAACGACTTCCTTAAAATTAGGGAGGCTCAGCTCCCAAACTCAAGATAAACTGGTGCTTTGTCTTTCACTTGCTCGGCTGCCTTCTAGTCCTCATGATTTGGATGTTTGCACTCCGAGCTGATGGAGGAATATTCGAATGGAGGGATATAAAATGAGGAGGATTTACCTACTATAATTCCTCTCCCTTGTCCCATTCGATTTTTGACCAAGGTCTTTGCCAAAATTCCTTGCTTTTATCCTTAAATGTTGAATTAAATGCACATTATATCCAACTCTAAGTCATCTCATAAACAA
This sequence comes from Pinus taeda, assembly GCA_000404065.3. Classification (NCBI taxonomy): domain Eukaryota; kingdom Viridiplantae; phylum Streptophyta; class Pinopsida; order Pinales; family Pinaceae; genus Pinus; species Pinus taeda. Next base: position 178,815 of record APFE031287673.1, on the reverse strand, counting down.
AATATAATCAAAAGCATGCAATAAGTTATGAGAATAGTTGGTTTGACTAAGCTAGGAGGTGAATTAGGCCCATATAATTACCCAATGATGAGGCTCATCACAAGAGAGATCATGTGGAAACAGAAAACGCATACATAAAAAAAACCATTCTGATATAAACCATATAACAGATCAAGGAGTATTATACTAAATGAGAAATGATAGACGCATTCATGGAAATAAAACACATAATGTATTATTTATAGATAGTAAATGGAAGCATTACAACCACTTAAACCTTGATAATTGAATCCTCCTTTGGATGAGTTTCTAAGTACTATACAAGACCTTCAAGCACTCCTCCTTAGCAAAATGGGCAGCATTTAGGCATAGTTTCAACATACGAATGCAACTAAGAAATGACCAACTAGTTGTGGATAGTATGGATCTCATTTATAGGGAAGGAGAGGGATTTAAGGATCCATAAAAGGAGGGAGAGGTTCCACAGCTCAAGGGGAAGATCTATGAGAGTAGGATCAAGGAATAAGAATGGGAGATCTCTCTTTAATCCTTATTCACTTGTAACCAGTTCATTGTTCTCGAGACTTCTAGTAAGAGAAGTTTCTCCTCCACTTTAGGAAAAAATGCCTAAAGAGATTCAACACAGGTTTTCTTATAAAAATTCACGTTGGCAGTGCTAGGTCAGAAGAGTGGAACAATTTACCAGCACAGGTCACCAGTGGTGCAAAATGTGTTGATCCTGAAAAGTAGGTTTTTGACAATTTTTCTTAGAAACTCTTTCAGGGCAACTTTTCTTCTATTCTTCATGGATGCTTCTATATATGTTTCATGGTGAATACAGTGACCTCTTTCATCATTTTGACACTTCAGGATATGGGGTGGGAAGTGTTACAAAATACTATGTAACAGATGCCCCCTAAAGCATGAAGGCATAAACAGGAGTGATGGGTGAAATGCTTTACAAGTCAAGGTAAGGACCCATAGAAACACCATCGGAAGACCTGCAAATCAAGCATGATACAATATATTTGACATCTCTCATGTAAATATGCCTAATAATACATCTTTGAATAGGCATCTAACAATACATGAATCCATGGAATGGACGCAGCCATCCGAATAGAAGGGATCATGTGTATGTATCCACGGAATGGACACAACCATCCGAATAGAAGGGATAATATATATGGACCCATGGCATGGACATAGTAATCCGTATAGAAGGAATCATGTGTACAATCATGAATAGCTAAGAACTCCACGCAGCTTGGGTTTATCATATGAAACCTAGGGTCTTCATCTCTATCTCGACCCAACTAAAGTACAAATCTAACCATGTGAATAAATGTGTCAGAGTCGAACATGGTAGAAAACCACCTGATCACTGAGTAATGATGTAAATAATTAACAAGCATGAGAGAAACCACCAATAATGACAATGGTTCTCAAGGTACAACATAACAATCCATGAGTGTGAAAAAGGAAGATGAAGTTGAACGCTCGCAGAATCATCCGATCAAAGGCCAATGATGTGAACTTGTTGTCAAATGCGAGGAACTTGTCATTAAGGCATGCAAGCTCCAAGGTACTAAAAGGGATTTTCTAGATCATCTTCCTGGATAATGAGTTGAAGTCGACAGGAAGTGATATGTCGAAGGAGGGCCATAATGTTTCCCATCATCAACACAAAACATAGGAAGTAGTAGAGTAGGTAAGAGTTATTCATGATTGTCACAGAAAGGTCAGACAAGGTACAAGTGGTTAAAATTACAGAAGGGACTTCTCCTTAACATATCGGTGACACGACTTTGGGGCTTGGCATCATTTGACTCAACATAGGTTCATAGGTCATGATGAAAATAGGGTACATTTAGATGAAAGGTAAATGGATTCCCAAAACCCAGGAAGGCAGGTTATGAAGTGAGGATAACCCAAACCCAACACGAGCGATAGATAAGTGTCATGTTCATGAGCAACAGGTTGTTGTTATACAAAATACAAGATATGTTTACTTCCATTTTTTCCCACTATTTCTAGTGAGTACCTAATTATTTTTTATCGCAAGCTTGAAGAAGATAGCATATTCTTGTGATATAAATTCATCCTTCAGATGAATCAATCCTAGTAATTTTAACGAGCCTTAGGAAGGAGTAACTCAGTCTCATCATGGTGACAAGTCTTTCGTCGTTTAAGTTTTACGAGTCTGATGGAGGGGTAACTCGACATATTTTTCATGTTTAATAAGTTTGAAAAAGAGGCAAGAAGAAAACTCCATAAGTCCTTTTTCGTAGATAGTCTCTCGAATCCAAAAAGGTAAAAAATAATATTCAAGAGAACCTCTTAGCCACGTGTGACCAAGGTATTGATTGTTTGTACAATAGTCTATCTCAGTCCGGAAAGGGTTAAATTTATACTGAGTAGACGTCATTTCATTTACTTTAACGAGTTCGAAATGACAAGTACTTGACAATATTTTCATATTTAGAATCATAAAACGGTTCAAAGATGACTCCAAAGGGGTTCATTTTTCGTTTATTTTTTACGAGTCTGAAAAGGTGATAAAATAAAACTCGCTAGTTCATTCAAAATCAATCATCGTCACCGTTTATCTATGACCTACCATTGCACAAGTGAACACACATTACCCATTTCGAGAAAAAATATTAAAATATAATTAAAAATGTGCCATAAATGGTAAAAATATTTTTAAAAGTTTATATAAACTGAGAAAGTAGAAAGAAATTTACCATTTGTCATTTGGTAATTTGGAGAGCACTTTTTACACCAAATTCCCTCAATCTTCAAGCAAGGAGTGTGACCAATCCAGGACGATGTTCGACGATTTGTTTGTTGCAAGTAAGAGATTTGCCCTTCCTCTACATTTTGATGGTGTTTTTAAGTGATTTCACCCATAGAGTAGGTGGTAAGGAGGGCTCAAAAACATTTATGTCGAGGGAAATTAGCGTGGGTTTTACCCATCGGATTTGCACTACTCTCCCTGATATCAATGGTGCCATCTCGCTCGAAGTGTGGAAAAATTTGGAAATAGTCGCGTTGGCACCATGGCATAATTCTTTTTTTTTTAACTCCAATATTAATGATTTTTTTCAAATTTCCTTCCATAGAAGCTAATAAAAACTTTGTTGATGGATGTTTCACAGGTTATTCACTGAAAAAATGGTGATAAAGTGGAAGGAAAGAGGTCATGAAGAAGAATACCATGAATTGGCCCAAGATCCAAATTACATAAGGGATCTTTGGGCATGTGGACTACTCATATTCTTTTGTATCCCTGGGATTAGGACCCATATGGAATTACTGCAACATTTGGTTGGATGGTAGGATTTAGACCGTAAATTGTTTATCATAGGAGACCAAGAACTCAAGATAGATATTGTAGACATCTATTTCATCACAGGTTTGTCCAGAAGGGGACAACAGGTTCAGTTTTCTCATTCTCGTACTCAGGGAGAGAGTACATATATGTTGATAGCTAGACATTTCCTAGGTACTCAAAGAAAAAAAGAGTGGGAAAATAGATATAAAAACTATCACAAATCTCCTACTAAGAACGGTTCTTCATACCATGGCTCGAATAGCTAGATCTCAGGCCCTACACAAAGTGACCAAGTCTTGAGCCCAATATGTAGTAGACTGTATTAGTCCCATGGTATTTAACTGGTGCGAAGGGTTATTGGTCAATATGAAAGACCAACTCACTAAATGCAAGACAGGAAGATTGAAAAAATTCGGCTATGGATCGAGCTTGGTGACGTTCTTCCCAGAATGTGTACCATTATTTAGGTATTAGTGGGTATAGGTAGAGGCCCTAGGACCCAAGGATCAATGACTGCTAAGGTGGGGTGAGTTGCTGCCTCGTCATGGAGGTGGCCAGCATATGTCTTTCCCCCAATGCTTTGGATCATTGCGATAGCATCTCATCATGATAGATGATTGGGTTTATGTTGGTACCGATTTTCAGGGAGATCCCAACCTCCCACTTCCACCTAGCACATAATGGACTGATTTAGGTAAAAAAATATTTTTTAAGTTTTTCCAAGTTTTTTGATGTTTTTGTTTTATGTGAACTGAGATTGAGACTTATGATTTTTGCAGATGTTGGACCAAAGAGACCTCCAGGGATTTCTTCGATAGCTAGGAGGGTGGCACAGTAGATTGAGGATGCACCTTATGAGGAGAGGGTTGATCCCATAGTAGAGGTGGAACGCAACCTGGAAGCCTTGACAAGAGGCATTCCAGAGTATGCAACTATTGATGAGGTGCCACTGTAGTATCAAAGGCATATCATAGGAGTATCAACCAGATTGCATGTTAGGTCCCTATAATACTAGTGATTAACCCATTACTATTGTAGTTGTATCCCTTATTAATATTGTTGTGCCCCTATGTCCCCATATTTTATTACTATGCCCCATAGAATCCCTCTATTGTTATTTTTGTGGCTTTATATTATTATTGTTAGGTCGGCTGGGTTATATTGTGACTCCTTAGACTCCTATGGATAGAAAGGAGGTTTTTTCATTTGAATCATCCAAGAATTGTTCATTTGTGTAATGTAAAGGAGGTTGCCCCCTTGAAGAGGCTGAATTCTAAGGCGTTGACCTCTCTTTTCTATCTTTTTGTGAGATGGTTTCATAACATTGCATCGGTTATTGAACCGAGTTATCAGAGATGTTTCGTGCTATGACGAGCACCATGTCAGGGGATAGCCATATCTCTAGTTTTTATTCTCTGCACTTACGTAGGCTCGAGAAGCCATGTGTCTCAGAACACAGATTCTGATTTTTTTATGTAATGGACATTTTGAAAACTCTATATATATATATATATATATATATATATATATATTATATATATATATATATATATATATATATATATATATATATATATATATATATATATATACATACATGTTTTACCTATTGTATCTATTGTTCCTACTATGTGATGGTTTTCTTTTTACATGTGTCACAGATGTCTATCTAAAACACGATTTTCCAATGTATTTAGATGTCTCGGAATATGTTGATAAGTAATGTAATAAAATTTTACTTCCAAGATATGAACACGTAATTAAATCCTTAAAATATTAGGGTTTCTAACGGAATAATGCTCTCTTAATTATAATACAATGAGTTGTGAGTCAAGTTTAACAACTAACACCCTATTACCAAGAGCAATAGCTTTCGACAAGAGTTCGACAACCATACTATATTCAACAATATTTTTAGTTGTACGACCTAGACATATCCCCTGTAAACTCACTAACTCATCATTGGGAGCATAGAGTGCCCACGCAACAGAAGAGATATTATGTGTTCTACAGAAAGCGCCATCAGCGAAACCAACATATGGAAGAAGGTTCATCAACATCTACAAACCAAGTGGAACACGCAGTGAGCACACAAAACATGCTCGCAAAAATGCAAACATTCACACCAAAATACTGCACACTAATGAAACACACACTAATGTAAAAGGTATCTATGCAAAATCTAGGCATAATATTTTTTGAGGTAGAGCCCACTACGAGGATCAGACAACTGAATTCCATCATAGTCAACTAAAACGTATGCACCCTTTTATAATACACGTTTAATGATATAGATTCCATGCCACATAGGTTAGAATTTCCGGCTCCTAAATTGTCATTAGCTTGATCATATAACAAGGCTAAGTCACCTTCTACATATGCACGAGGGGTCATAGTTTTGTCATATTGAGCTTTAACTCATCTTTTCTGAGACTCAGTTACCAATGCGAAAATTCAACGATTCTCATCAAGGCATCCTAAATAAAGTAACCATTCTTCCTCGGGTGAAGTACCAGGGAGTAATTCAACAACTACTTTTAAATATGGGATTTCGCATTCAACAGGTAGGTAGCTTCTAGAACATAAACCAATTGAAAATGTGTGAATCTGGTTGTCGTTTTAGCAGCATTTGATATGCCCATAATGCCAAAAAAGGCATAGGATTCCAGCTCTTTTTATGCATCCCAATGGTTCGTTGAAGCATTATGACCAAAAAAAATTTAACAGCGTCAACTTGGCCATTAGCCTATGGGTAATATGGATTTGAGGTATTGTGACGTAAGCCCAACTAAGCAGTGAGTTTTGTAATCATGTTATTTCGAAAATGGGAGCCATGATCGGTGATTATGGCTTGCGGTACATCGAACCGAGCTATAACATGGTTGAATAAAAGCAAAGCCGCAATTTCACTGTCATCATTGTAGGTGGGCATCGCCTTAGCCCATTTTGTGAAATAATCAACAAAAATGATGATGTACCCATGCTCCTTGGCCAAGTGAGGGTTACAAGTCATAAAATCAATGCCCCATTTAGTAAATGGGCCAACGGTGATGAATGGGTGTAAAGGAGAAGGTGGGGTTCACTGTTTTTGGTTGTAGATATGGCAACCATGACACTTTTGGACTACAAGAATGCAATATTTTAAAATAGAGGGCCAAAAATAATGGCACAAAGGATATTTTGAGTGGTGGCATATCCTGACATATGACCACCACAAGCTCCAGAGTGGTATTCATTTAACTCTTTCGCATCTTGCTCATGCATCAGATACTGCCAAAGGATTGAATCCACACCAAGGTGGTATAAGGTATCCCCAATAATGTGATAGGGTTGGGACTGGTACCAGATTCGACGTCACTCAGAGAGAGATAACTCTGATCTAAATATCTATGTTTGGATATATATATGATGATCTCTCCATACCATGGATCGTGAGTGTTGATAAGGAAGAGAGATTCATCAAGAATCAGTTCATTAGACACAACAGTCGTGTTTGCAGAGGGAATGTCACAAATTAATTTAGCAAAAACAAGTGATTTCTTTGACTTAGCTTTAGTGAACTCTAAATCAAACTCCTACAGGATGACAATCCATTTGGAGTATTTTCCCCCAAGCAACTGACGAGACAGAATATAAGTCATAGGGTTGCAATCAGATATCACTATAGTTTTGCATAAAATAATATAGCGATGAACACATTGGACAGCATGAACTACTTCCAATGCCAACTTCTCTACATGAGCATACCAAGTTTCAGCATCAAAGAGGTTATGGCTCAATTAGTATATAACATGTTCATTTCCATCATCATCATCATGAACCAACACCATACCAATGATATTGTCGGCGGTGACCATGTATAAGAGATAATCACGAAGGAAATTCGGAGGATGAAACAAAGGTGCGCTAATGAGTGTGACCTTTAACGCATCAAAGGAATTATGAGAAATGTCATTCCAAATGAATGGGACTCCTTTCTTTAGAAGGTGAGTAAAACCCTTAGCAAGCTCGGCATAATTTGGGATGAAACGACAAAGAAAATTTTCCTTTCCCTACGAACTCTAAAGTTGGTGTAACGAAGGTGGAGGTGGTAAATTGACAATGGCCTCCACTTTGAGAGAATCGATGTGGATGCCTTATTTGGAGACTACAAAGCCTAGGAGACGACCAGATTCAATGCAAAAGACACACTTATGAGGATTCAACTGGATATTGTAGTGTCGACAGCGAAGAAAAAACACTCAAAGGTTAGCTAGATGGTCTTGACATTTAAGCGATTGTGCGGGTATATCGTCAAAATATGGCTTAATGATATTTTTAATATCATGGAAAGCATAAGACATTGCCCATTGTAAGGTTGTACCAGCGTTTTTTAGGCAAAAAGGAAGATTTTTGTAGGTGAAATTCCCCCAAGGACAGATAAAGGCAATCTTGTGTTGATAAGCAGGAAGGATATTAATATGATTATATACAGAGAATCCATCCATAAAGGAGAAAATTTCACTCCCTACACATTCATCGATAATATGGTCAATAAAAGGAGTAGGGTAATTATTCTTAGGAAAAGCTCGATTAATATCTCGATGGTCAACACATTCTAGTATGGTTCCCTATTTTTTAGCTACTAGAATGATGTTGGAAACACAATCTGTCAGTGGTATAGGATAAATAAAGCCAAGTTTGAGAAGATTTTCAACTTCAGCCTTAATGGCAGCTACCTTCCTTGGGTGCATCGGACAAAGACATTGTCGTACAGGTTTCGCATCCAGGTAGATAGGGATCTCATGTACCACAATACTTAGATCTATGCCAGGAATATCTTTGTCAGTTCAAGTGAAGACATCACGAAATTATTTGAAAAGGGTTGTATGGATCTTAATCTCATCAGGAGAACAAGAAACCCCTATGTGAATGTTTTTGACAATCCCAAGTTTCACGGAGATGTCGATGGGCATGGTTGTCGAAATTTTCCCTAAATTGCCTTCATAAAACACCTTATGAACCAAGATGGGTGTCTGAAATGGAGTAGTCGTTTTAGGGGAAAGTAAAGTACCTAGATAAGTAGGAATTGATCCAAGGCTAGGAAGAAAAGAGGAATGATGATGAATATCATTCCAAGGGGTTTCTTCAAGAGACATGATTTCAGTGATGCTTTCATTAGTAAGGAATGTATCATTCAAAGGATATTTAGAATCAAAAGAACTAAGCCAAGGAGTTTGTATATACAAGTCTAGTACAAATTGCAATCGATCATGAGTCGTAGATGCAACTGCGGAAGCCAAAAGGATAGTATGATAAGCTTGCTCAATTGGACTAAGCGTCATGGTGTCGCCAAAATTATCGATATGGTCAAGGCTAGGGATGATCCATGGGTCATTACTAAACAAGATCATGTTAATTAAGGCAACATTGGAGGGAGGAGGAAGAGAAAAAGTTCCCATTAAGTCAGATTCTATGAAAAGACCTGCTCTAAGATTTTCGTAAGGAATTTTTGTTTTCCCAACATAAGGCACATTAACGATTGAAGAGTTAGAGGAAAAGAAGGCCAACTAATCAACTGAGACATTTTTCTCTTGGTGGGAAAACGAAGCACATGGAAAAGGGAAGAAACCACACAAAACATTACATGAGTCCAGCTCCGACCAAGTAGAAGGTTGTAATTGAGATTAACATCAACAACCTCTACTTCTAAATTGACATCTTTCCTTCCAACTGAATGGGTAAGGAGTTGAGAATACCATAAGGGTGGAAACCTCGACAATCAAAAACTTCTAAAATGTTCAGAGACTGGTTGAGAGGAGGGGAACCAATAGATTTCCAACATGATATGGACATGAAGCATGTGGAGGTTCCTTCATCAACAATAGTCAGTTGGATAGTCTTTCCCATAACAACAACTTGTATGAGAAAAGAAAGTTGAGGTTGTAGGCGAGGAACATGGTTTTCCACATCAAAAGTAATCAAACTAGAATATGCAGGATCAATTCCTCCAATAGTGGATAACAAAGCCTTCCATTGTGATGGAAATGTTTGAAGGACTTCTAAGGCCGACATCACCAAGGGTGCTTGAGCTAAGTCTTCTACAATATTGTATTGTTGGGAAACTCTTGAATTCGGATTATATGACCATTTTTGAATAACACTTTTAGGGGGTGGTCGGATTATGGAATCCGTGCTAGGTTTCTCAATATGAAAAGGACCAGAACTAGGTAAAGTGGAGGAATAGGGTACATCAATGATATCTTTCTCCACCATTGGTTTCTCAGTAGGCAAATAATCTTTTGACCTCGTGGCTACGAAAAATTTTTCTGAGCCACTCATGAACACTTGAGAGCTTCCAGAGGTTTGAGCATGGGTTTGAGTCTTCTGAGATGGGAAAGGTTCCTTTAGCATAGCTAGTTTCTCTGTGGTTCCTTTCCGAAGGTGACTTACTTTGGCACGTCAGGGGAAATCCTTAGTGTAATGATCGTCGTCACAAATAAGGCAAGGATATTTAGGCTTTCGCTTACATGTATCATTAGCTAACAATTTTGGGGAATCCTGTTTAGGGGTATATTTTTTAACTTTTCCTTTACCCTTCTTCCCTTTTGATGATTTATCTGCTACAGTAGACTAGACAACATTTACCTCTGAGGCTTTACCAGGATTCTTAGGATTATCAACGTTATTGGAAGTTTCAAAGGGTGGAGTAGATTTAGGTTTTGAAGAAGTATCCAGAGTACTACTAGACTGTTGAGCCACAGATCCAATGATGCCATCGATAGGTGGTGAATTTGTGGGTTTGGAAGATGTAGGGCCAGTCGAAGGTCATTTGGCACCATGTAAGAGTTCATATAATGTGCTATATTGTGAGTAAACCAAATCCAAATTCTAGTCACGGGCAATGGCTTGTTCCTTAGTCACACAGCCACCCATGGCTATGTCTTTAACAATAGGAGGGATGAATTATTTAGTAAAACATTCAGTCAAAATTTGATCAGGGATATCAAATTTGATTATATGAAGCCTACGCCTCCATTCATGGATATGATCATAGATATGATTAGAAGTCATTTTTTGAAAAGATGTTAAGATATGGGTTCCAGACTCATACTGGATAGGCAATTGGAAATGGTTGAGGAAAGACATGGCCAAAGTATTGAAATATTGGAAAGCACCACAAGGGAGCTCGATGTACCATTTAGCAGCAGCACCCATTAAAGTGCACTGGAAAAGACGTAATTGAATAGAATCATCGACCCAAGAGTTAGAGGAACACCAAAGGTGGTAAGTCATAACATGCACTTGGGGGTCTTCTCCAAATTTAACTTTGAATTTGGGGCAACCACTAGGTATTTTAGTTGGTACCAGAGGCCAATACGATGATTGAAGTATCGGGTCATTCATACGCCTTGACACATTCGGTAATTCCAACATTGCCAAAAATGGCAGTTGTGGATTGTATGGGGTGTAGGGTCTCTGGTATGTACCAAATTAAGTATTCCAACCTTGTTGAGTTTCGGTCTGCCCCCACTATGGTGGGTGTTGTCCATAAGGAGATTGACCATAAGGAGGTTGACCATATGGAGGTTGACCATATGAAGGTTTACTATAAGGAGGTTGACCATAAATAGGTTAACTGTACTAAGTCTAGTGACCATATTGGACGTATGGAGTTTGCGAAGAAAATTGACCATACTATTGTTGGTAAGGTCCCCGTTGAATCTACTGCGATTGTGGCAATGGTTGTTGGCAAGGTCCCTGTTGGGATTGGAAGGAAATCTCTTGTTGGGGCTATGAGTAAGGTCCCTTCTGGGTTTGAATAGGAACTCGTTATCATGGTTGCTGGTAAGGTCCATGTTGGGATTGGTAGGAAACTTGCAGTTGTGGATGCGGGTAAGAAACCTGCGATTTTGGCTATGGGTAGGAAACCTGTGGTTATGGTTGTGGGCAGGGCCCCTGCTATGGTTGAATAGGAATTTGTGGCCATAGAGGAGGATTACTAGTCCCATAAGTATATTTCATTTGAGGACCATACTGTGTTTGAGGACTTGCCTGCTGATAAGGAGTTTGTAGTTGTTGAGATCCTATAGGAATATAAGGTTGCTAGTAGGAAGGCTGAGTCAAAGGGACTTGATGAACTTGTAAAGGGGTCCCTATGGCTTTACCTGATATAGATGGAATCAGCATTCCACATGGGTTAGAAACAACACCAATATGTTGACTTGTCCCCGATATGGGAGGAGGGGTTGGATAGTTTCCACCATAAGCAAGAACCATGTAGGGCGAAGGAAGTTGCCCCCCAGACATTGGAACAGACAAATTTTTAGTCTTTCCACTCACATTGGGGACCGCAGTTACCATGGCAACAGCAAGAGGAGAAGAAATATTAAGAGGAACATGTGTTTCACTTACTGATATTGTAGGTTGGGTAGGGGTATGTGCAGTTACTGGCATGTTTGGAACACATGAGATGGTAGTAGGAGTGACACTAGAGGACCAAATGGGATTGTGAAATAGTGAAGTGGTGCCAAAATTGTCTGAAAAAGCATCACAGAGATAGTTATAACCTAGTGGAACCAAGGGTGTACTATAAGTAGGAGGTGTACTTGGCACCGTTTTCATGTAGGGAGTAGAAACATAAGGAAATCCTTCAAGATGAAGAAGTAACAAAGGATCAATTTGCGTACTAGGAACATGAGTTCTAGAAGTTTCCATTGGAATACCTTGGGGTGTCAACCCTACATGTGGATTATCACCTTTTATTGCCATGATTAGGGACAACTCTCTGTTGGGAACCTGAGTCATTCTGGGAGAAGAACTCAAAGGTACATTGGGAGTATCAAAAGGACTATACGGATGTGGAAGTGACAAATACATAGGAGAATATGATTCAAAGAGTGCATTAGGAGGAAAAATTTAGAAATCTAAAATAGGTTGAGGACTAGCCAGAGGGGAGTCCTGGGAGGATCCTACTTGTTGGGTTGTGTTATATTCTTTCCACGACTAGCCCACGTAGTTAACCGGGGGATTAGAGGGGGGGCAAAGCCCCCCATTTGTTGTGTTGATTGCGTAGTGGGGGTGCCACAGCGGGGGCAGCAGCCCCACTTTTCGGGGAGTTTGAGGGCGGGTGGATAGCCCCCCTCTACGGGGTCCGGGGCAGCGCCCCGGGGAAATATTTTTTTTGGACCCTATATTGGGTTGGGCAGACCTACCTATGGTTTTTTGCATGGTTTTTGCACATGTTTTTGGATGCGATGTTTTTTGGTCCATGGTATTGGATGCTTTGGCATGTATAAATATGTATTGTAACATTGAAAGGAACATAATGAAAGTCAATCTGGTATTCCGAGTTTTGGGATCTAGGGGAAAATATCTGTGTATATGTGTTTTGTGTTATGCTCTCACATTGTTTATTTTCTATGTTTTAGAATTCCTATGCAGGTAATTTATGTACGGGGTTAAAAACTACACTACTAACTCTGGAGGTGGTCGAGAAGTAAGGGGTTGGATGCTTAGGACAAGACCAAGTTCAAATCGATGGTTTTTAAGGGATTCAAGGTTCGATCTCTAGTGGAGCTTCCATTTCTTTTGTGCAGACAATCCCTTTTGTGGACAAAAGTGATCTCTCTAGTCCTATAAGAGGATCTATCTACAAACTAGACAAATATGTGCAAACTTTCCTAGCTTATACCAGAAAACAAAAAGGAGAATAGATGACCTACCTCACTCTGATGCTAATATACATTGGTGTCGTCCTTACTTATCTTGCTTCTAGGCTCAATCTCCTCTTCCCTGATGGGAATGAATACCTGCAAGGAAAATCATGTAGAGACAGCAAACATATACATAGCAAAAACCATTCTGATATAAACCATATAACAGATCAAGGAGTATTATACGAAATGAGCAATGATAGAAACATTCATGGAAAGCAAACACATAATGTATTATTTATAGATAGTAAAGGTAAGAATTACAACCACTTAAGACTTGATTTTGGAAACCTCCTTTGGATGATTATCCAAGTCCTAGGAAATACCTTCAAGCACTCCTTCTCCTTAGAAAAATGGGCAACATTTAGGCATAGTTTCATCGTAGGAATGCAATGAAGAAATGACCAACCAGTTGTGGATAGTAGGGATCTCATTTATATGTAAGGATATGGAGTTAAGGATCCATAGGAGGGAGAGGTTCCACAACTCAAGGGGAAGATCCATGAGAGAAGGATCAAGGACCAAGAATGGGAGATCTTGCTCTAATCTTTAATCACCTGTAACTAGCTCATCGTTCTTGAGGCTTCTAGTAAGATAAGCTTCTCCTCCACTTTAGGAATAACTTCCTGAAGAGGTTCAACGTGGGTTCTCTTATAAAATCTACACTGTCAAAGCTAGGTCAGGAAAGTGCAACAAGTTACCAGCATGGGTCACCAGTGGTGTAAAACGCGTTGATCTTGAAAACTAGGTTTTTGACAAGTTTTCTCAGGAATTCTTTCAGGGAAACTTTTCTTCTATTCTTCAGGGATGCTTCTATATATGTTTCATGATGAATACAGTGATATATTTCGTCATTTTGACGCTTCAGGATATGGGGCAAGAAGTGTGACAAAATACTGTGTAATAGGGGGTGAATCAGTAACAGTGATATTTTATATTATTTTCTAATATGCTTACAATCCTTTGTTTACAATTTTTTACTTGTGAGAGAATTCATTCATAAAGGAGGTGAGAAACAAGGTTAAACATTCATGTTCATGCAATCAATCTAATGAGAAACATACACATTTGACACAGTGTTTTTCACGTGGAAACCGAGAGGGAAAAAACCACCAAATTGGTGTTTGTTTATGATGTAAATTAAGCACCTACTTAATTACATATGTTTGCTTCTAAGAACCCACTCATTGGAGGCACTGGAGCCCTTTGATTAGCAAGCACCAACTTTCCAAGAGGCACCAACCTCTTATGAATGTAGGCACCGACCTGCTCTTTCCACTGTTCTACTATTTCATACAATTTTCAGACAGAAAATAAAGGCATATACATTACAAGTAAAATAGAAAAATGGTTGGCTGCAGACTCAAGTTTTGCTCTCAGTCCTCTTTTGTTCCACTGACTCCCTTTAGTATTATGCAGTTGTTATTTACTCGTTGTTCACAGAAGTACATCCTTAGCACTCTACCTTCTCTCGCAAAGGATCTCTATTTCACCCACTTTAGCTTAGCTCATACTCTCTTTCACACAACAATCACTCTGTTGCACACTCTGCAGCTCTACCCTTGCTTTGCTTCTCACAAAAACCATTTTGTTCAGGTTGTACCAACACTCTCTCACGTCTCTCAATGCTTAGACCTCTCTGTCTACACACACAACTCACATTTCTCAACTATTCTATGATATGCTCTGCTCTCCCAATTTCTCAATCACAATCAATAGTTTTAATCCTCAGATGCACACTACACAAAGTTTTCTCTACTACCTGTACCCATACTTCCCAAGTGTGCTTCAGCATGGCTCCTTCTGCTATTATTGTGTCTTCTGATTGAACCTTGTCATAGCATTAAACACAAAGATGGACCTTGAAGTTATTCACTAACTGACTACATAAATTTCCATGCTGAGAATTTAATTCTCAGGTGACCTACACACTCCTCCAAGGGTCCCATTCTTATTTATTTCTCCACAGATCTTCTCAATCCTCAGGGATGGCTAATATGATCCTCATTTAACTCTCCCAAACATCCATGTGAAGCAACCAATTTCTTCCTCCATTCCCACACATTCATCTTTGTTAAATGTTGTCCTCATTTCCTTGTTTCAGAGTCTTTTGCATGTCTAACCAACTTCAACAATCAACTCCACCATTCCTTCATTAATTTCTTCAGTTGTCGACTCATATATCCATTAAACTCGCTGCAATACCTCATCAGAACACAACATATCATAACTTACATAGGAAGAATGTTACAATATTGCACTCTCTGATATCCTTGTCCCCCTTGGCCCTTGCCTCCTTTGGCATTTGCTTCGAAGAAGGAGGCTCAATGACTATGCATTGCATAGTCCCAGCAGCTAGGGTTAAGGCTTGAGGCCTGGAACTAGACAATCTGCAGTCCAAGTTGGGCTGAGGGACATGCTCTGTCCAGGTTGGGCTGAGGGACAATCTCTGCGCAGTTTTGAGAGACAGTGAGTTTGGCCATTGTGGAATATTTCTATGCAGATTTGGAGAGGAAGGTTGACTAAATTTTGTGCAGTTCTAGGAGATTGTGGGTTAGGATGAGGGAAGGACTACTGAAGGTTGCCTCTGCACAATTCTGGAAGGGAAGGATGACTAAAATATTATGCAATTTTGGAAGGGAAGGTTGGGTTTTGGGCTCAAGAATTGCGCAACGCAGTAGTCCAAGGGGACAGGAACTGCGCATTACATAGATCCAAGGGTCAAGGTCATAGCTTGCTAACTTGGATTGTGCAATGCGTAGTCCAGGCAAGCTGGGTGAAGCCAAGTTGAAGGGTCGGGGAGCTTCTTCGGAAAAGTCCAGATGCTAGACTAGTGATACCGACAAGTGAAGTAATGAAGTTTCAACTGTGTCCTAATACTTAGAATACTTGAAAAATCAACAACATTAATCACCCATGACACATGAACAACACTTTCGCTTGTGTGTGACCACTTCGTGACCAGTTATGACAACACTCAAAATTTTGTGAATGAGTTCGGCATGTGTTTACATGGTTAGGAAAACTCATAAACATAAAGATGAGACCTTGGAACCACCATAATGATCTTATCCATGAAGTGTGATAGCTAACATGTAAAAAGATGACATATTTCCTATCTTGCAAAAGGGAACAAAACACTTAGTGAAAACACATGGAATGATTTGCAGTGTTTGACCATACATGTCATTGAAGACATAATGATATGAAAATGGTAAGAAGTAATTCATATTGCACTAAGAGGTGCATTTCAACTTCATAAAAGATGTTCTTTGTTTTTCATACCTACCCTCCAAAGGGTTGTGAATTAGATGGAGTCTTTGTGTGGTCTTGATCTCTGATCTTCTACCATACCCCAATGTTCCTTGGTCTTCTTATCTGATGATTACCTTTTCTCCTCAGATCCTTAAGTTTCATCTAGTGTGTCCTGCTTATTCATCTCCTTCTTCATCATCTTTCCATAGTGTAAGAGAGTACATGCATCTACAACTCACTCAAGGCCACACAACATCAATCTGAAAACCCCTAACCTAAGATAGAGCACTTGGATTCATGAACTGGGTCGGGACTAAGTGATAGGTTAGGGGAGAAGGCCCAGTGATTCTTTACTTGTGTAGTTCAAGCATCCAGGGTTCAATCTTGATCACTAAGACTGCAGAGTGCACAACTTAGGTAAGACCGAGGGAAATTTCTTCACATTCCTCCCTGAGGGAAAAATCTATGCAGTGCCCACTAAGGGACAGAATTGCGCAGTTCAATTAGGTAGTAGTTGTTGTAGGATGGAGCCCTGGGAGGAAAAACTGTGCACTTTTAGGAGGCAAGGGGGGTTGGGAAGATGATAGGCTTCAGGGACAAAATTGTGTATTTTCTAAAGACAATGAGTTTTGACTGAGGGAAGGACATTGGAGGAAGAATCTGTACAGTTTTGGAGGCCAAGGGAGGTTGGGATTTCTACGCATTGTGCAATTCAAAGGAAAGGAAAAATCTTGAGGGTTGTAGATGCGAAGTATGCAGTTTAGGAATGTTGGATGAGGCTAGGTTATCGGGAATCTTTCGGAATTTGGCTAAGTGTGAGATTAGTGGAACCGATGTGAACAATGATAGAACTTGATTGTGACCACACACTTGGAAACTTGGTGATACAACATAGATCATACAGAACATCTGAAAGCATATTTTTCTTAATGAAACAACCTTTATGGAAACTTACGACAAGTGCAGCCCCGTTGATGGACTTTGTGAGGATAATGACAACACTTGTGTAATGGTGTGTGAAATCTTGGAAATGAGTGTGAAACATGTCTATATGATGAGAAAAAATAATTTTCATAAATATTGCCCCTTGATGCAAACCAAAACTCCCCTTTGTATGACAAGTGATTAATCCCATGCCCAGAGATGAAACTTACTATATAAAGATAAAAGTGTGAAGGGTAAACTTTGATGATGAAGTTAGAGCTCTGTTATTCTTGTGCTCATTACCAGAAAGTTGGAATGGTTTAGTAATGGCCATTAGTAACTCTGTTTCTGGATCTAGTACTTTAAATTTTATGATGTTATCGGTGCGATCCTTTCTGAGGAAATGTGACGGAAAGCTCTGGTGAGACATCGGGTAATGCTTTGAGTGCAGAGTCTAGGGGAAGAAAAATGGAAAGAGGAAAGAGCTCAAGATATCGCAGTAAATCAAGGAAAGGCAGATCCAAGTCCAGATCAAGGATAGTGTGAGAAATGCAGAAAGAAAGGACACCTAAAGAAAGACTGTAGATCTCAAAAGGGAAAAGAAGGAGATGCACAGCAAGAAAACAAGCATGAAGCAAATGTGACAGGTTAGGTGTTACAAGATGCTTTGATTATTTCTGTCGAAAATATTACTGATTCTTGGGTGGTATATTCAGGGGACTCATTCCATGCTACACTTGATAAGAAATACTCTCATTACTATGTTCAAGGAGATTTTGGACAAGTTTGTTTGGGTGATGATAAACCTTGTAAAATTGTTGGAATGGGTAAGGTTCTTGTAAAACAGCAGAATGGAAACCAATGGCTACTAAAGGAGGTAAGGCATGTTCTAGACCTAAAGAAAAATCTGGTTTCAACAAGGCAGTTAGGCAGTGAAGGTTGTGTGACAACTTTCACATATAAAGCTTGGAAGGTCACCAAAGGAGCCCTGGTAATAGCAAAAGGCGAAAAGGTTGGTACATTGTATTTATGCAATGGTATTTCTAACTCTGTTAATGCTTTAACTTCCAAAGGAGCAGATGCAGCATTATGGCATCATAGGCTTGGACACATGAGTGAAAAAAGGGATGAAGATTCTTCACTCAAGGAATTTGTTGTCGGGGTTGAAGAATGTTGATTTGGACTTCTGTGAGATTGCATTTATGGAAAACAGAAGAGAGTCAGATTTCTCAGAGTTGGGAAAGAAAAGAAGAATGAAAAATTAGAGCTTGTGCATACAGATGTATGGGGACCCGCTCAGGTATCATCTCTTGGTGGCTCTCGTTATTATGTTACTTTTATTGATGATGCAACTAGAAAAACTTCGATTTATTGTATTAAGAATAAATCTGATGTATTTATACTTTCAAGAAATGGAAAGCTTTGGTTGAGATTGAGACAGGAAAGAAATTGAAGTGTCTTAGATCAGACAATGGAGGTGAATATTCCAGCAAAGAGTTTGATAGGTACTGTTCAGAGCATGGAATTCATAGAGAGAAGAGAGTTCCAAGAACACCACAAGAAAATGGTGTGTCAGAAAGGATGAACAGGACAATCATGGAGCGTGCAAGGCATGAGATTTCATGCAGGATTGCCTTTATAGTTTTGGGCAGTTGCTGTAGATACTGATGTTTATCTAATAAACAGAGGGCCTTCGAGTTCCTTGGATGGTGGTGTTCCAGAGGAAGCATGGACAGGTAAAAAGGTAAACTACTATTTTTTAAAGCCTTTTGGTTGTGAGGCCTTTGTCCATATTTATAAAGAAAGTAGAACAAAGCTTGAGGCAAAGTCAAAGAAATGTACTTTTATTGGATATGGTGTTAATGATTTTGGCTATCGCTTATACGATTATGAAAATCACAAAATCATTAGGAGCAGAGATGTAATATTCAATGAAAAGGTCTTGTATAAGAATCAGTTGCAGGAAAAGAAACAGGAAAAAGAAAACAAGGAATAC
>APFE031287673.1:118494-156288 GCA_000404065.3 Pinus taeda | reverse complement strand
AATATATAATTTCTAACAATTGTGACCACACACTTGGATACTTGGTGATACAACGTAGATCATACAGAACATATGAAAGCATATTTTTCTTATTGCAACAACCTTTGTGGCAACTTACAACAAGTGCAACCTCGTTGATGGACTTTGTGAGGATAATGACGACACTTGTGTAATGGTGTGTGAAATCTTGGAAATGAGTGTGAAACATGTCTATATGATGAGAAAAACTAATTTTCATAAAGATTGCCCCTTGATGCAAACCAAAACTCCCCTTTGTATGACAAGCGATAAATCCCATGCCCAAAGATGACACTTACTATATAAAGATAAAAGTGTGAAGGACACTTGATATCCGAGAAGGAGGCTTGAAATCATCAACTTACCAATAAGTGACTAAGGAACCATTGATCACAGGATCCAAAGTAGGCTCCAAAATTTAAGTGTAGGCCAAAATTTTGGAGGGTGTTGCAGCCGCTACAACAAGACCTTACAAGGTTTCGATCCCCAGTGGCCCTATACTCCAAGGTCCTGATGGCTTCGTCCTTCCTATGTCCCAAGGCTCCAACCTCTGATATGTCACTTGCTCCAATTTTCTTCGATTTCTAAGGTTTTGATATCCTTGTCTCTAAGGTTTCGATAACCTTGTCTCTAAGGTTTCAATATTGGGTCTCAATGGGCTCTGACCTCTGATATTTCAACCTTCTTAGGACTTTAGGTCCCTGAAAAGATAAAATTATGAAGGACACTTGATATCCGAGAAGGAGGCTTGAAATCATCAACTGACCAATAAGTGACTAAGGAACCATTGATCACAGGATCCAAAGTAGGCTCCAAAATTTGAGTGTAGGCCAAAATTTTGGAGGGTGTTGCAGCCGCTACAACAAGACCTTACGAGGTTTCGATCTCCAGTGGCCCTATGCTCCAAGGTCCCGATGGCTTCGTCCTTCCGATGTCCCGAGGCTCCAACCTCTGATAAGTTACATGCTCCAATTTTCTTCGATTTCTAAGGTTTTGATATCCTTGTCTCTGAGGTTCCGATAACCTTGTCTCTAAGGTTTCGATATCAAGTCTCAATGGGCTCCGACCTCTGATATTTCAACCTTCTTGGGACTTCAGGTCCCTGAACTTTAGTGAACCATATATTTTGATCTAGGAGTCCATTTTCAAACTTCCACACATTGTTGGAAAACTCTTCTAGAGAACTTTCCAATGGAGAAAGTCTGATGTAGGCTTTCAAACCATATGCTACTTCTGAGATGGCTGCAAAATCTCTACCACACTTTTCTCCTTGACTCTTCTTCTTGCTTTTGGAATGTTGAACTCCCAGCCACCATAGTCATCATTTTATGGCTTCTCCAGTAAGCCTGCTACTATGACGATTCTCTACATGAATCCTGCAGCTACCATGGGATTCCATCTAGATGCCTAATCATCATACTAACCCTTATTGACATCAATATCATGTTGACCCTAGTTTACATTAATGCCAACAATAACACAGCCACCCATACACCACCAATTGTCCAACAATCTCCCCCTTTGGCATTGATGAAAACAACATAAGCTCCCCCTCAAGATAGGCATGGTATTCTTCGATGCTAATCTTCTTCCTGGAATCAATGGAAAAGAATACTTCTTGAATACTCCCCCTAAACCATTGCAACCTACTCTTCAATGAGTCCTGCATGCTAAGTAGTTGTCACCACCTACCAAAATGAAGTCATTTGGAAGTAGGAGTCACAAATCCTATCTAATGCCTAAGATATTCAAATGGTTCTCTTCCTAGTGGCTTAGTAGATATATCTGCAAGTTTCTCTTTGGTGGTCACATATTAAAGTCTAGCAATATTGGCTACAACTTGTTCCCTCAAGGAATGGAAATTGATAGGAATATGCTTGGTCTTTGAATGCATGACTGGAATTTTGGAGATGTTGATGACACTTGTATTGTCACACATAATTAGAATGGGATTAGTTATCTCTACCTGAATATATTGTAAAATCTACTCCATCCATAGAATCTGCGTTCAACAAGTAGCAACAGCACTATATTCCGCTTCAACAATCAAAAAAGAAATGGAGGCGTGTTTCTTGCTAACCCACGACACCAAGCATTTTCCCAGAAAGAAAGTTGCACCAAAAGTACTCTTCCTTTCATCAGGGTTATCATCCCAATCTGCATTAGTGTAGGCCTTCAACTTTAATTCTTCTCTCTTAGCATACCTCATTCCATACTCTTATGTTCCTTGAATATATTTGAAAATCCTCTTGAAGGAAACAACATGACTGCCCACGGGGCTTTGGATTGACAGTGAATGGGTGCACTATTAAGGCACCCCTTGCGATAGGTCACTGATTCAAATCCCCCGTGGGTGTTTACCTACCAAAAAAAAACAACAACAACAACATGACTTTCATGTGGGAAAGCCTGAAATCTTGCCACAAGGCCCAAAGCTTGCATGATCTTTGGCCTTGAAGATGTAAGATACAACAAGCTTCCTATCATTGATCTCTCTGCGGTCTAATTTACTAGTGTGCTTATTGGCTTGTAATCTTCAAACCCAAACTTCTTCAGAGTTTCCTTGAGATATTTGGATTGGGATATAAACACTCCTTGTGAAGACTGAGTAATTTGAAAACCTAGGAAGAAGGAAATCTCTCTAATCATGGACATTTCAACTCTGTTTGCATACATTTTCAAATTGATGCCCCAATTATTCCATGTCACTATCAAATATTATATCATCCACATACACAACTACAATTAGGAGATGGTCACCTTCAGACTTGACATATAAATTGTTGTCAATTGTACCTTTCTTAAACCCTCATTGCTAAAGGTATTTATCTAGCCTTTCATACCAAGATCTCGGAGCCTGTTTCAGTGCATACAAGGCCTTCTTAAATTTTCATATGAAGCCTTCATCTGTGGTGAGCATAAATCCTTCTAGATGCTCAATGTAAACTTCTTCTTCCAAATCTCCATTGAGAAACACAAAATTCACATTCATCTGATACACCTTGACGTTTTTATGGGAGGCAAGAGCAAGAAATATTCTAATGCATTCTAGTCGTGCTACTAGTGCAATGGGTTCCTCGAAATCTACTCCTTCTATTTGGGCATAACCTTTGCAGACCAATCGAGCTTTGTTCCTGATAACTTGACCCTGCTCATTCAACTTGTTTTTGAAAACCCATTTGGTTCTAATGACATTTTTCTCTCTAGGCCTTGGAACAAGCTCCCAAGTTTCATTTGTTTCAATATGGCCAAGTTTTTCATTCATAGCTTTCACCCAGAACTTCCCTTCAGTTGCTTGGCTGAGATTCTTTGGTTCAATTTGCGACAACAGAGCCAGACTTGCATAACTTGTATTGCCAACAAGTTTTATCCTAGTTTGGACACCTTGTCTTTGATCTCCAGGTATCTAACTCTCAGGATGTTCTTTCTATACATACTTGGAGGGTGTATTTTTCCTTGAAGTTGTGCCTGCTTCTTCACCTTCATTGTCTAAATCTGTTTCTTCTAGATCTGTGAAACTCATAACTTAGTTTTCTTCATCATCTAATTTATTTTAGAGGACTCGGGTTGTGAATTTGTTTCATCAATTATCGTGTCAATGCAATCCTCAATCTTATTTGTTCGTTTGTTGTAACACTTATATCCTTTACTTCAAGAATAGTACCAAAGTAATATTCCTTCGTTAGTGCGAGATTCAAACTTTCGAGGATTCTTATCATTCCTTTTGATGAAGCACTTGCTTCCAAACACCTTGAGGTGTTTAACTGATGCAGGTCTTCCCTTCCACAACTCATAGGGAGTTTTATTACTATTAGGCCTGAGTTGAGTTCTATTTGATAGATACGCTATTGCATTTGCTACTTCTCCCCATAAGATGTGAGACACACCTTCTCATCCAACATTGCTCTGGCCATTTCCTGGATTGGTCTGTTCTTCCTCTCCACTACTCCATTTTGTTGTGGAGTTCTAGCCACTGAGTACTGCCTCCTAATGTCGTTCTCTTCACAAAATTCCTCAAACTCTCTTGAGGTGTACTCTCCTCCTGGGTTGATCTTAAGCATTATATATTTAATTCTTTCTCATTCTCTGCTTGAGCTTTAAATTGTTTGAAATTCTTGAATGCTTCTGACTTTTATTTTAAGAGCACAATCCAAGTGGCCTTAGTAAAATCATCAATGAGCGGCATGAAATGACTTTCTCCTTTTGATTTTTTTCTCTAGTTGGGCCACAAATGTCTGTGTGAATGAGCTCAGAGGTCTGGATGAGGAGAACTCTTTTGACGTGAAATGAGTCCTAGTCTGCTTTCGAAACTGATATGACTTGAAAATTGAGTTATCGGGCCTTGACAGTCATGGTAATCCTCTCATGACTCCCATCTTGCTAACTTTTATCAAATTGTCAAAATTCATATGCCAAAGCCTCTTGTGCCACAACCATGCTTCATTTGTTTTTATTAAATAAAATTTAACCCTAGAATCATCAAACACATATACATTATTGTGGGTTTTGATTGATTTTGCCACCAGATTTCCATTCTTCAGTGTTACATATATCACAGTCTTTAGATCGAAAGGTCACATCGTAGCCATTATCACACATTTGGCTAACACTAAGCAGATTGTGCTTGAGACTTTCCACATATAATACATTTTGTGCTTCTGCTTTTTTATCAAGACTGACTATGTCTTTACCCTTGATTCTTGCTAGAACATTGTTTCCAAAGGTGACATTGTTTCCTCTGTCCTTTTCTTTTAGTGGAAGAATTTTTCTTTTATCCCCAGTCATATGTTTGGAACAACCACTATCCACCTACCATTTTTTTCTTGATTATGAGCTGATAAAGTGAGTCCACATTGCATGCTCTTTTTAGTCTTTCATTTCCAGCTCCCCTTATCCTTTTGTATAGATGATTGTCTAATATTTTGGGACTTAGACATGTATTCAAACCTACTTCTACACTAACTTTCTTTGTGCCCAAAATTATTATATTTGAAGCATTTTACTTCACCTAACAAGGGCGAGAAGACATTTTTATCTCTGAGAGAAGAGTTTTGAGATTTAAAATTCTAATACTTATTATATCTAGGATTTTTATCTCTTTCAACTTTGATCCTTCTACAATCAACAGCTTTATGTCCAAAGATATGCCACTTATAACAATGACCATAAAATAAATAGGCAATCCTATTATTGGAATTATTATGAGATTCTACTTGAAGGTACCTTGGTTGTCTGGTTGATTGATTTTTTTTCCATTGACGATCTCCTATTTTCCCTCTTGCTCTTTTCTCTACATTGATTCTTTATTTATGCTCCTTCCCATAGCTCTGTGGTTATTTGAATCATGCAGACCTGAAGTTTATCTTCTCCATAGAAGATTCATGTGTCTTTGAGTATCCCATAATTTTTTTATTCCTTAAGGCCTTTGACTACTTATAATCTAATCTAGTTTCCTTGTCGCTTCAGCAAAATTTTCATTTAAACCCTTCTCAATCTTTTTTTCTCTAGATCTATTCTCAGAGAGACAACCTCTACTTCAAGACTTTGATAGTTCTCTGCCCATTCCTATATCAAATCTTGAAGAACCTCTTCCTTTCATTTAGCCTATTCCGGTTTAACTTTCAAAGACAGAATATCATCTTTGTATGTCTTTCAGATCGTTTCCTTCCTTAACTTGAGCAGTTCATGTTTTAATTACTTGTTCTCTTCTTCTAGTTTCTCACAGATTATTCATTTTTCTTCTAGTAGAAGGACTAAACTATCTTTGCTCTTGATAGCTTCTTCAATTTTTTCCCTTTGATAAGAAAAATCCTCATTATCAGAGTAATACATACCTTCTTCAACATGCTATAGCTATTCCTTCAGTTGCTTATTCTTCTTCCTCACTTTCTTTAGATCATTAATGGCATTGATGAGTTCCCCTTCAAGGTCCGCTACTCCTTCTTCCTCCTCTTTAGATTCCATAATACATTGTTTCTTGGAGTCTGTTTCAAAAGCCATAAGGATATACTTAGCTAAGTCATTCTCCGACAAGTTTTCACTGTCTGACTTTGATGTTGAGCTATCCTCTTTCGAGTAGAACCCTATAGAGTTTTTTCTTATAATGTTTCTAAGACTTGATTCCAAATTTATTATCATATTCCCTTTCAGCCTTTTCTTTATAAGGTAATTTGTAGGAGAAATGTCCAACTCTTCCACAGTCAAAAAAATTATAGGGAAAATTCCCTTTACATCTTCCTGAGCCAATACGCTTTAGTTTTCTGGCTAGTTGGGCCAACTCTTGATCAATTCACAGCTGGAGAAACCTTGATGATATTTGTGCTCCTTGGCCTTTTTGGATACTTTGAATGTTGCTTCCTTAGGTTCATACTTTTCTCTTCCTACTCTCATATCATAGGCTGTGAGAGTACCATGCAGTTGGTCCATCTTGAGATCCTTTAAATTAGCCATTTCTTTAAATGCTGAGACTTCAGCATTAAATCTCGTGTGGAGAAATATTAATATTTTCTAAACAATCATCTCATCATTTACCTCTTCACCAAGTCCTCTAATCATATTAGTTACTTCATCAATTCTGAGGAAGCATTATGTTATGCTTTCATCTTCACTCATTCTCAAGCTCTCAAACCTCATTCTGAAAGTTTGAAGTTTCGCCCGCTTCACTTTGTCATGTTCTTCATGACTCTGATTAACTGTAACCCATATTACTTCCTTAGCAAATTTACAATGCATAAATTTTAAAAGTTATGATTGACTAAGACCAAAGAGAATGGAATTCTTGGCTTTAACATTAGTTCCATATAAGTTTTTACCATTTGCATCAATGGGAGCAATATCAAGGACATTGTGGTCTACTAGCATGGAAGTCCATATATCTACTCCCAGGGACATAAGATACACTTCCATTCTAACTTTCTAAGAGGAATAAATTGTCCCATCAAAGACTGTATTCTACTTGAGTAACCCTCTTCACTATCTTGCCTAGACATAATTCCTTATATATCTACCTTCCATTGGTTAGACTGTTCCTAAAGGAACTTGTGCCCTTATACCAATTTTTGGTATAAGGAATATTGAGAGGGGTGGGGTGAATAGTAAGAGTGATATTTTATATTATTTTCTCATAGGCTTACAATCCTTTGTTTATAATTTGCTACTTGTGGGAGCATTCATTCATAAAGGAGGTGAGCAAAAAGGTTAAACATTCATATTCATACAATCAATCTCATGAGCAACACACACATTTGAATGATAATGTTTTTCACATGGAAACCCAAAGGGAAAAAACCACCAAATTGTTGTTTGTTTATGATGTAAATTAAGCACCTACTTAATTACATGTTTTTGTTTATGAGAACTCACTCCCAGGAGGCATCGACCCCCTTTTATTAGCAAGCACCAACTTTCCAAGAGGTACCAACCTCTTCTGAATGCAGGCACCAACCTGCTCTTTCCATTGTTCTACTATTTCATACAATTTTCAAACTGAAAATAGAAGCATATACATTACAAGTAAAATACCAAAATGGTTGGCTGCAAACTCAAGTTTTTCTCTCAATCCTTTGTTGTTCCACTAGCTCCCTTTGGTCTTATGCAGTTGTTCTTTACTCGTTGTTCACAGGATCACATCCTCGGCATTATTCCTTCTCTCACACGAGCTCTTTGTTGCGCCCACTTCATCTTAGCTCATATTGTCCTTCACACAACAATCATTATGTTGCACACTCTTCAACTCTACCCTTGCTATCCGTCTCACAACAACCAATTTTTTCATGTTGCACCAACACCCTCTCACTACTCTCAATGCTTAGACCTCTTTGTCTACACACACATCTCACATTGCTCATCTGTTCGAGGATATGCTCCGCTCTCCAATTTCTCAATGGCGATCGATAGTTTTGATCCTCATATGCACATTACACAAAGTTGTCTTTGTTGCCTGTACCCATACTGCCCAAGCGTACTTAGGCATGGATACTCCTGTTGTTGTTGCAACTTCTGATTGAACCTTGTCATAGCATTAATATGGACCTTGAAGTTCTTCACTAACTGATTGCATAAATTTCCATGCCAAGAATTTAATTCTCAGGCGGCCTACACACTCCTCCAAGAGTCCCATTCTTATTTATTGCTCCACAAAGCTTGATAGTCCTTAGGGATGGCTACTCTAATACTCATTTAACTCTCCCAGATGTGCACGTGAAGAAGCAAATTGATTCCTTCATTCCCACACATTCGTCTCTATTAAATGTTGTCCTTGTTTCCTTGTTTCAAAGTCTTCTGCAAGTCTAGCCAACTTCAACAACTAACTTTGTCGTTCCTGCATTCATTTCTTTAGCTGTCGACTCATACATCCATTAAAATCGTTGTACTGCCTCATCGAAACACAACATATCATAACTTACACAAAAAGAATGCTACGAGATTGCACTCTCTGATATCCTTGTCCCCCTTGGCCCTTGGCTCCTTTGGAATTTGCTTCCTCATATGACAATGGCTTGTGACCGATGGCTTAGGTTTATATCAAAGCCCCTCTGTATCATAACATACACAATTGAAATGTTACGATATTTCTTTGATCTGATGTCTTTAGCTCCCTCTGTTCAAACTTTGGTCCCCTTAAGCTTCATATGGCCATGTGCGTGGAACTATCGGAGCCCCCTTGTATCATAACTTTTTAACCACCATTTTCACAAGAGTTACGATATTCTTATCATATGATATTTCATCCTCCAATATGCTAACATCACTATCCATTTCACTTTTTCGGGCCCATTGACATGTTGCTACGTGTCCTCCAGGAGGAGAGAGAAAGGGGTCCATCAAACTCTAACTTTTCGATGAAGTCCTTTGTATTTCCTGTTTTTTGCAAACCTTGGCGCTTCCAAAGAAATGAAAATATTAAGACCTTACGAGGTTCTGATCTCCAATGGCCCTATGATCCGAGGTCCTGATGGCTTCGTCCTTCTGATATCCCAAGGCTCCAACCTCCGATATGTCGCCTACTCCAATTTTCTTTGATCTCTAAGGTTCTGATATTCTTGTCTCCAAGGTTTAATATCCTTGTCTCCGAGGTTTCGATATCGGGTCCCGATGGGCTCCAACCTCCAATATTTCAACCTTCTTCGGACTTCAAGTCCCTGAACTTTGGCAGGGCATATCTTTTGATCCAGGAGTCCATTTTCAGACTTCCACACATCGTTGGAAAGCTCTTCTAGAGCACTTTCCAATGGAGAAATTCCAATGTAGGCTTTGAATCCATCTTCTACCTATGAGATGGCTTCAAAATCTCTGCCACACTTTGCTTCTTGACTCTTCTTCTTGTTCTTGGAATGTTGAACTCCTAGCCACCATAGTCATCATTTTATGGCTTCTCCAGTAAGCCTGTTACTATGGTAATTCTCTACATGAAGCCTACAACTACCATGGGATTCCACCTGGACTCCAAATCATCATACTGACCCTGATTAACATCAATCATCATGCTGACCCCGGTTGACATCAATGCGAACACTAACACAGCCACCCATACACCACCAATTGTCTAACAGTCCTGAATTTCACAAAATTGAAGAGAAGTGAATGCATTAAAAGCCTCATGGGAAACTAAGATAATTGAATTAAATGGGGCAGGAAATGGATGTTGCAAGGAATTTTGATTTCACAAAATTGAAAAGAAGTGAATGCATTAACAACCTCATGGGAAACTTCTCATGAAATCTTTGAAGAGGCACCTAGCTAGAGATATCAATGTTAATTGTTTCTCGGTTTGGAAACAAAGTTCTATGTAGGTTATGCTCATTTGGATCTATATCAAATGTAGGAGGAAATATTATGTTTTTGTTTATAGGGTAGGAATATGTTCAAATTGTATGCATCCTAAAATAACAATGCCCAAATATTTTCACAAGGCAATGCAAGAAATTAGGAAATGGTTTGGAAGGAGAATATTTACATTAGCATTGTAGCTTTATTTTTCACCATCTTTAATAGTAATTTCAAATTGCATCTTTATCCTCATTAAATGCAACAATAATTGTTTCAACAAAACCAACAACATATGTGCTTGTTGATGGTAGTAGTTGGGAAATAGTAGTGTCTAGCATAAGTGTATAAAGAAAAAATAAGTGATATTTTAAACTAAATATCCTATATTCAACAAGAGAAATAGGGCATATCACTTCTCTCATATGTTCTCAATTTCTTTACTATGCATACATTCATACCACAATAGAAACATTGAACATAATACACAATTAAAGTATCATTGATATTCATAATTATAATATTTGATCATCTCTATCTACTAGGTGACCATGGATAGGTTGAGATTTCACCATATAATTTGCATTGTTCCTATGCAAAAGACCATATAATACTAGAACATCACCTCCAAAGTATGTTGGACTTTTCTTTCTGCATATCTTAGTTATAAAAGTTTTTGGAAAAATGTTTTATCTAATATTGTGACAAGCAATAATGGTAGTGCATGCATAAGAGGAAATTATACAAGAGATAGTTTTTATGATTAGAAAACAATCTAGTTATATTGTAATAGATATTACCATTTTATACTTTCTCCTTTTGCTAGTTGCAGCCCGTTAGCATCATTGTTGGATGATTTGACACTTTCAATGTGAATTTTAGTCTATAAGTGCCATAAGGGAAAATAAAAAACCAATAAGATTTCACTTACTATGTTGTTACCCTTAGGTAAAATGTCTTTGAGTGACTAGCTAATTGTTGGCCCTAGCTTTGTGGAACCTCTTTTTCTATTTTTTACGCACCAATCAAATGAAATGCAATGTTGCAAATTGCACCATGGTCACCCAATATGATTTTTTTTAAGTGGGAGTTGATATTGTTGTATTGAAATAAAACTGCATCCAAACCATCCAGCAAAATAATACAAATTATATTTAGTAGGTTTGATTTGAGCATTACAGAATCTGTCAAAATTACATTGCTACTAAATATTATTTGTGTTAGCCTTAAAGTCCTAGTACTACCACTATCTATTTGATCAGTATATTGTCTAATGAATTGGCATAGTAAAAATACAATTTTATAAAACATTATATAATGTATAAATTAGAAGTGTTCTATCCCACTAAAACCTTCCTAATAGCTTTGTTTCTTTGCTTGAGCTCATTCTTGTAGTACTAAATATTCCTAATTTTCCATCAAATGATCTATCCCAAATTATAGAAATATTAGTATGATACATTGATCAAATAACTTCAACAACAAACATTTTCTCATTTTCCATCTCCCCAATTCTTCCTTATAACATACCAGTTCACTCTTCCTTATAACATACCTGTTCATTTTCCATCTCCCCATTTTCTTCAAACCTTTGTTATTTTCCAGGAAGACTTGACATTGCATTAGCTTGTTTTCTAGAGATTCTACTTATAAGTTTCATCTTATGGTCTGCCTTTAAATTTCCTAAGTCCCTACTATTTTTCTTCTCTCCCAATCTTTCCTCCATCATTCCCATTTTTTAACAAGGTAATAAACATTTTGAGCCTCACCTACTTGCCTCCCACACCTCTAAATTCCCCTATGCAAGTCAAAATCCACATAAATTAGGCACCATTTGGAAGGTACACGAAATTGGCCATTGATTCAATCCCAAACAAAACCTTTCAACTAGCTTCCAATGTTTCATACAAAGCCAAATCTAGGCCAAACAATGAATCTAGGCATTACACCTCTAGGGTTCTTCCACTCCTATAAGCCAAATGATAGATAGAAGAATAAAACCATAAATAAAGAGCAAACTTCAAATTATTCAAATCAGTGTACCACATTAATTTACTTGTCGCATCTTCATAAAGTTGATAATTGAAGCTACCAATGATGGAATGTGTGAATATAAATGGAGAAAGGTATTATTAAATTCCCATTCACATGCCCATGTGTCCCTTGTATGCATATGATTCATCCCTATAATTAAAATTAATAAATTAATCATGAGAGGTGGATTTGAACTAGATCCACCCCATTTATCCTAACCATTCCCATTTTAATATTAACCGCTTTATTTGCTTTCTTATGCATAGAAAACTTATGTACCCTCATAACCTATGAATAGTAAATGGATTGAAAACACTTTGCCAGCATTTGATCTATATTAACTGACCTACTCAACTAAATATTTCAAGGAATCATTTCATAATGCATATGAAATATTACTACTATGGAATCCCCAACTATCAAGATCCAATTAATTCAACTAATGGCAATTGTAATTATATTACAATGGCCATTTTCTTTCCTTGGCCCCTTGTATTGCAAGAAAGGTATTGTTGCACAAGGAGGCAAGGGCATACGACACTAAGCAAAGGAGATTCTATCCCATGTTACCAAAAGGTATTTTATTTGCCCAAATGTATTCCAATTCTTGTTCTATGAATGAAATAGAAACAAATCTTCTCTTTAACTCCAAAAAGATGGATTTTGTTGTAAGTGTCGATAAATATTGCAAGAAGAGATGCTTGGAGACCAAACTATATAAATATGTTACAAACATGATCTTTGTTCGGTGGTCTATTGGGGGTCGTGATATTTCCCACAAAGAAGATATGTTTTTCTCCTATCTAGATACAAGTCTTGTAGAGTTTGGTGGAATAGATAACCCCACACATATTGTCTTCATTGAAGAGATCTTCCTTGCATTCTAAGTTTGAGACACTTTATTTTAATATTCACATATAAGATAAGAGAATGCTTGCCACATTGGTATCACTGATAAGACTAAGAATTCCATAAATAAATAATAAGAAGAAGAAGATAATGGAAATATGTACTAATGGATTTTAAAATGGATTGGTTTAGTAAAATTGGATAAGAACGTTCATTCCATGAAATAAAAACCTTGCTTGGTTGGGATTAGATTATTCATGTTTGAACACATTGGGCCTTTGAAATGGCAACACAGTGCTTCGACACAATTTGTTCAACTAATCTCTTTTGTATGGATTGATAGACTTAGGGACAAGGGGTGATGTTGGCTTCATTTGGATATACCAGGTGGCAATGCCAAAGCTTGAATTTGCCTACCTCTAACACTCCATTGTTGTACATTGTCCAAACAGTGCATTGTAGGTGAACTTCATGTTAACAATCACATATTGTTTTTGAGATTGTTTTCCAAATTAATCACATAATCACTCCTTTTTTATCTACGTGTCAAACCAGTGACTATGATTCATATACTGAATTTACATATTCAAACCATTAAGACAACACAATAAGAACATTTTTTTTTTTTTTTTTTTTTTTATATACTACATTTACATATTCAAACTAATAAGAAAACAAAATAAGAATTTTTTTTTAAAAATATATTCATTCACAAAATTTTTTTTTAGGAAAGATAATCCATTTTAACAACACATTGCAATTTAACACAACACATATACACGATGGTTGCAAAGCCATTCGTAGAATCTAAAGGGGATGGCAGTTCAATTTCCTACTCTCTTTGGACCTTTTGCATTTCTTATCTATTCCTTCCGCATGATTAAGCTTTTAAGACATTTTAAATAGTAGATACTTACCTTCGAATATTCACAACACTTGGGTGGATGATCAAACCTTTTTCTTCTTTTTTAATAGGGAAAGTTGATAAGGGTTTATGGGTTTGTTGTTAGGTTAACAACACACATGCAAAGTAGGTACCCGGGACTCCGGTGGATATATGAATTCTTGAAGGACTTCACTCTTGGAGCATGTACTATTTCCTTGGGAGGAATTCCCCTCTGCATAATAGATGGTGAATTTCCATCATTTTCTCCACCATGTCTATGATTGGATCATATGAATATGATTCAGTATTGAGAAAAAAAATTAATAAATAACAGTGCACATTCATCCTTCCAAAGTGACAGCTTGATCATGCGTTAATAAATTTTAATAAATTTCAGAAAACTTCATTAAGCTACCAGTTAATGCAGATAAAACTGATATATGCTGACCCACTAAAGTCTTGTTCCACTGCAACAAATACTGTACTGCAAATTAAATTAGACATTGTTCAAACTTCACTAGAGTGACCTCGACTTAAAATACAATTTAAACATTAAACGAAAAAAACCGATGCACATTAATCCCAACCGTGTAAAGTCCTTAACTTGTATTTATATTTTGCAAATAACTTGGATATAGAATTTTGAAATATTTGGGGCCAGCTGCAAAGCAAGAGACCTTTGACAATAAAATTGATTTGGAATCCCCGAATCATTTAGGGCCCGACCCAGAGACGAAGCCCTCTAAAAATTCTTAAAGGTCAAGACCGACAAACGAAGATGGGAAGGGTTTTTAACAGCCAACAAATAGAATTTGCGGTCGGAAATTTTGATTTATTTGAGGTCCAGGCAAAAGCGATCCCTCTAGAAATTCTCGAGAGCAAAGGCGTAGCCGAGGCCAATTAGAGCCGTTGGAATTAATTTCTATCTAGGTAGGGTGTGTCATTACCCAGGGCTCACAACATTACAAATTTATATTTTAGAATTGTTGGGGCCCGAACCAAAGGCGAGCCCTACAAAAATTCTCGAAGGCCAAGGCGTAGCCCAGGCCAACGAGGGGGGTTGGAAATAGTTTTCAACCAGCAATTGACGCGCCTCGGTTTTACCTCACTAGCTGCGTCATTGCCCCAAGCGCAAAGATGCCTGTTACAATTTCGCTCCTCGGTTTTATAGTCTTCCGTGTACTCTTTTCTCTTCCCTTTTTAAGTGTGGGATAAAGAAGCAGCCTTGGTGTGTTTCTTCCAAA
The DNA here is from genome assembly GCA_000404065.3 of Pinus taeda. Classification (NCBI taxonomy): domain Eukaryota; kingdom Viridiplantae; phylum Streptophyta; class Pinopsida; order Pinales; family Pinaceae; genus Pinus; species Pinus taeda. The sequence goes on along the minus strand of APFE031287673.1, from coordinate 141,492 downwards.
GGAATGTTGTAGAGATTTGGGAGCATATATTGTGAAAAAGGATAACTTATAATTTTTTAGGAAACAGTGTTGCATAAAGTTAATGTAATCTTTATTATGTGAGACTGTGGTATAAAAATTACATTCGATCATTTACTAGTGATTATCTATGTTTTTTAAATAGAAATTATGGATTAATTAAGTATTATGTCATGAATTAAGTGTTACTAATTTAAGGACAACATAAATGGTTGAAACACTTAATGTTTGGAACATAATTATGAGTGCTACACTCCTTATTTACAAAAGGATAGTTATGACTCCTACACTAGTTATTTACAAAAGCATACTAAATAAACACACTGTACTTACACCAAGTTAAACTAAATATTTTAATAGATTTGAAAGCCTATGTTAAACTCTATAGTTTAGTACTATCATAGACCAAAGCTTTACAATGCTAGAAGTATTTAAAATTCATTTCAAAAAACATTTGCATATGCCAAATATGGGCACAAAAGGGAATGACATCATAAAATGAACAAACTAATATTATGATCATGTAATCTTAGGAATAGATGTAGGGAAAGATTATACATTCCTTGTACATGGTCAATGTGATATTTTGAAATAACAATTAGAACAATTGCACAATTGTGAACATACAATATTAATAGTAGAAAATGGTAATGTCTAAAAACATCAACAAATTACAAATTAGGTGTGTTTTCGTGCAAAATATACTATTTAATTTATGAGAAACCAGAGAATGGAAGCAATTAAGTTTTTTAACCTTAAAAACACAATATTGGCATAAGTAAAAGGATGAGCTTAAATGTTCTAGAGTTTTGAAATTTTTGGCAACCATCATCAAAATCTGGCAATGTAATTGTTGGTGGAATCACAATTTAAAATTGTTTAAATCACATTTTTTAATGCATAAATCAATTTAACTCCTCCAAAACCCCCACAACACTTAGATTATGCTATCTCAACGATTGGAATCTACAATTCTGTAATTTCCAACCAAATTTTGGTCAAAATTGGTTGGAAAAATGTGTGTGAGAAGGTTAAAAACATAAAATATTTAGACTACACTTGAGTAAAAGATCATTACATGTCAACAAAAACAAATGACACGAAGGAAATCACCTACAAAACAAAAACAATGGATGTCTTTGCAAAGCAAGAAGACAAATTTCAACTATAACCAATTCATATATCTATTTTCTTCAATAAGCATGATTTAGGCCTCCATAGAAGTTGCAGCTAAAATCCATTTAGGGAAAATAGTCATAAAGAGAATAAAAATATATTCAACCTAGAATAAATCATTTACATGGACCAATATACTGAAGATATTTGAAAAAAATATAACAAACTTACACTTGAAGTAGCAATAGTGGGAGAATTATAAATGTAGCATTTTAAACAAGGACAAGGCTCCCATGTAAGCTAAAAATTTGGGATAGTTCTTCTAAAAATTATTGTCAATTTGAGAATAAATCTATAGAAAATGGTGAAAGAATAAAGAGTTGATATAAACAAGTTATTTTACACTCCAAATACAACATTGTGAAACATGTTCTTAGCTCATGTAAGGAAAAGAGGACAATACCAATTTGAAGTCAAGTTTACGATATAATCTTCAAAATAGTCACGTGGTTACTCTGACAATTTTCTTCAAAGTATAATATTGAGAGAGACGATGAAGACTTGTGGAAGAGCAAAAATCCTAGATCAAATAATGGTATCTCAAGATATTTAGATGCATACATAGTGGAAAAGAAGAAATAATCGTTGATAAAATTAGACCCATATGAATCTTATTTTGAAAAAAATATGGTTGGATCCATGCCAGGCTTGTATATGTTATGTTAATCCCTTATTAATCTATAAAAAAAATAGAAAATTTTAGTCGAAAACTACAATAAGAGAACCCCTACAAAGACAAAGGCAAACCAAAAATGAAAATGAAGAAATAAGATGACAAATGGAGCCTCCCACATGGAGACGACTTGGAAATAGATGTATAGACTAGGTTCAACACATGAAGAGGTTCATATCAAGAAGAGTGATGCAACACAATTCATGAGATATGTCCAATGTTGTTGCGATGAACCTTGTTGCTAGAAAGGAATAGAAAGAATTTTCAATGATGGCACTATGTCAAGTCTCACTAAGAATAATACCAACATATCATAAACCCTCAAAAGGTTAACAAACTTACTTAAATCAAACAAATATATAGTAAGAATAAGAAACAAAGAATAAACAAATGCATGTTGAAAACTGTTAAGTTATAGCAATGCAATGACACCATATTCCCTTGGGAATATAATACATAGCTATGGTGAAATAAAAACAAAACACAAGAAGAAAATAATTTGAACAATGAAAAACTATGAAGTATACCTCTAAAGGATACATCAACTTGAAAAGATTAGCACTAAGCATATGTATTACTATGTGATAACTCGATTAGCTAGCTTAAGTGGTTAAGTGCTTTGAGCTTCACGCAAGAGCTCTTGCAGTTGATACCCTAGGTCAGTTACAGTTGTAATGTGCTTCCCTCAATGTTCATATTGGATAAAAGGGCATAATCTACATTTACAGGTTTATACTAGGTATTGTTTGCAAAATATGTGAAAGAACTTTAGGGTTTCCCCATAATGATCCAGATTTATGCAAGAACGAAATGAAATACAAATTTAAATAGAAACACACAGCTACAACAAAAATTGAACTTCAATTCATTAATAACAAACACTGAAAATTGTTTACATGCATAATGGAAATAAAATAGCACAGGTGATTGTAGCTTAACTACATGCCTTTTGAACTATGTTATAATTAGGCTCAAGGCTTTTTTATTATTTTGAAACAATAGAAGAACCTAACCCTAGGAGATGAAGTGCCAAAAGTTTTTTGGGCCCCATTGGGGTTAGCTAGTACTTTAATTTATGAAGTCGTAACTTTGGCATACGAACTTCGTTTGACATGTATGATACCTCATTAGAAAGATCTATCTGAGGACAACAACTTTTTCTCACAAACCCTTATGATAAGACATGGGTTTGCCTATTTAAAAAAAAAAAAAAAAAAAAAAAAAAAAAAAAAAAAAAAAAAAAAAAAAAAAAAAAAAAAAAAAAAAAAAATTAAATAAAAAAAAAAAATAATAAATAAAAAATAAAAAAAATAAAAAAAAAAAAATTAATAATAATAATAATATAATAATAAATAATAAAATATAAATAAAAAATAAATAAATAAAAATAAAAATAAAAATAAAAAATGTTGTTTAGGACCTCCAAACAATTCTGAAAGTTTAGGACCCGAAAAACTGCCAAAAATAGTAATTTGTGCTACAATTAAAGAAATTGAAAGAAACAATGTTGGGGGTCCAAGTGGAATAGGTGGGTGGCCACCAATATCTACCTGGATCAGTCCTCCCCTCTTAGGAAGCAATGGTCCCCATTGTGTTGAGTGCCTCCATGAGATGGGGAAACTTTTGTTGAACTTGATCCCTAGTGAGCCACTTGCCTTGGTGCAGGAGTTGGCCAGCTTTGGCAACACGATACAGTTGGATCCTCTATTGGCGAGTGTTTGTGATATGTGTTTCCTTGATTCGATCAATTATGGCCTATTCCATGAAGTCTGGGTTGAGCTCTATTGGTGTTAGTTGTTTGGCAATGTCTGATGTGTCTAGCAATGGTGGAAAGTATGGTCGAAGGTAGTCTAAATTAAACACTGGGTGCAGGCCAAGGAATGAGGGAATGTTGAGCTTGAAAGCATTGTCTCCCATAGCCTTGGTGATGGTGTAAGGCCCATATCATAGTGGTCGGAGCTTCTGATGGGCTCTGGCAAGGTGTTCTTTCTACAAATGCAACCAAACTTTGTCGCCCACCTAAAACTTATGTGGCACCTAATGTTGATCATGTTGTTGTTTGTACTTGGCATTGGATTTATCTAAGATGTTGTGAACCTGCTGGTAGATGTGTTGGATGAATTCAATAAACCTAGTTGCTTTGTCAACCTTAGATTGTATATGTGTAGATTCTACCTGTGTAGTTGCATAAGGCATGGCAATATCAATCGAATGTAATGGTTGAAATCCCAGACCCACTTAAAAGGGGTTTGACCCATCGAGCTATGGAGAGCTTTGTAATAGTTGTGTTGCACATAAGGACGGCTCTCATCCCATATTTGTGGATGCTTGGAGTTGTATATGAGTAGGAATGTAGTCGACTTGGTGAGCTTGGTCTCTAATAATGACCAGAGGCTTGACTAGAATGTGCTTAAGAACCTATTATCTTGATCTAATATAATGTTCTGCAAGACCCTAAAATGAACCCGTGTTTGTTCAAAGAAGAGTTTTGTAGTTTCCTTGTTGTGATAGTCTTCTTACAAGCCACCAATATAGCCATCTTAGAAAATTTGTCCACGACCACAAATACACAGTCATTATCATGCATGATAGAAGGGAGGCCAGATAGATAGTCCATGGAGATGGATTCCCAGGGTTGGTTGGGAGTAGGTAAAGGAGTGTACAAGCCTTGCTTCTTGATGGTTGGCTTGGCGATGGCACAGGTAATACTGTCACAGTTTTCTCCACACCAAAGTGTCTTGCAACCCGACTGTAGTGTGTCTCCAAAGTCAACTTGGCACACTCACTTGAAGGAACACAAAGGTGGTCCAAGTAACATAATAATGTGTCCATAAGGTGAAATTCTAGAACTTGCTTGCCATCTACTAGCATTTGGAATGTGGTGGTGAACTCTAATTTGTTTTTGTATAGTTGCGGCCATTTAGAGGCCTTGTGGCCACAAGAGTTGAGAAAAGTGGTCAGTTCTGTAACCGGGGGCCGACTGAGGCAATATGCAACATGATTAGTGTTGCCATTTTTATATTTAATATTCAGATAGAATTATTGCAGACATGTGGACCACTTTTGATGGCGATTGTTCTATAACTTCCCTTATGTCTATATAAATTGAAGGTGTTGGTGATCTATGTGGACGATTGTCTCCTTCCCCAGAATGTAATGTGTCCATTGTTGGCAAGCCTGCATGATGGAATACATCTCTTTATCATAGGTGGGGTATTTCCAAACTGTATCAGAAAGTGTCTCACTATGATAGGCCACCAGATGCCCTTGTTGGGTGAGAAATGCGCCAATATCATAGTCAGAGGTGCTTGTCTCATTTCAAATGGTTGTTGTGGGTTTGGCAATGTGAGTACTAGTGTAGAGCAAAGGCGGTGCTTCAGATAAAAAAACACCTTCTATTGGAACTTGGACTAGAAAACTTTGCTTTCATTTTGCCTATGGTAACTTGACTCAAAGTCCAAGTGATATGAGAGAATCCCAACACAAATCTCCAATAAAAATTGGCAAGGCCCAAAATGTTGCGAAGCTCTGTTAGAGTGGTTGGGGCTGACTAATCCCGAATGACTTGGATCTTAGTTAGATCCACATGCACACCTTGCTCATCAATAATGTAACCTAGATATTGGACCTGGATCATGCCAAAGGTGCATTCCTCCAAGTTGACACATAGTTTGTGTTGTTTTAGGGTTTGAAGGACCCGTCGAATGTGTTGCAAGTGTTCTTCCAACTCTTGTTGAAGATGAGGATGTCATCCAGATATACAACCATGAACGAGTTAGTAAAGGGATGTAAGATGTCATCCACCAGCCTCATAAAAGTTGTAGGGGAATTTTTCAACCCAAAAGGCATGACCAACCACTCAAAAAGGCCCTCCTTGGATTTGAAGGCAGTCTTCCATACATTTGTGGTTCTTTGGAACCTAAAGATGGCCAGACTTTAAATCGATATTACTAAAGTACTTGGCCCCCGTGAGATGGTCAAGAAGGCCAACAATCTATGGGATTGGTACTTGTTCTTGACATTGATTTTATTTAGTGCCCACTAATCAATGCAAAGTCTCTAGGTCCCATCCTTCTTTTATACAAGTACAATTGGCCTCCCACAAGGTGAGTAACTTGGTCGAATGTGCCCTTTTTCAGCAACTCCTGGATCTTCCACATGATTTCTTCATTTTCCAAAATAGAGTATTGGTATATCATCCCATTAGGTAGAGGCGCTCCAAGAGTCGGATCGATCAAATTCCTGACCTAATAGTGCAAAGGTGCCCTTGTGGGTGAGGAGAAGATGTCCCTGTATTCCTCCACAACCTTATCCACTTGCTTCTGCTGCATGGTGGAACCCTTCTCAGGGACTATGGATGTGGCCATGATCTTCCCCTTACTTTGAAAGTGAATCATAAAGAAAACAATTTTCCTGGTCTAGGAGATAATCTTACCGCATTTCTTAGCAGAGATCAAAGAGATGGCAGTAGGTGGGGCTACCTCCAATATCTTGTATAACTTACTACCCAAAGTAATAATAATAGTGTGAGGCCTAGAATCATACACAACATGTCGCTTCCATAAGTATGTTTGGCCTAATAACACATCACAGACTTCAAGAGGAGCAACATCACACAATACCTCATCCGTGAAGGGTTTGATGTTATAGGGAAGGTTGCACTACTAGATGACATAGAGATATCATCCCTCGTGGAGCCATCATATGGTGCATGGATGTCATGTGGTGTTGTTGGTAGGTCCAACTTCTTAATAACCACTACTGAGATGAGATTCTTTTGGCTCTTGTTGTTGACAATGAATTACAGCATATACCTCTTTACCCACATATGTGAGTGGAAGAGATGTTCCCCCTCCTCTGGATCTCCAGGCTCAATCTTCTAGACCTTGGTAGTAGCAATGGTTGAAATTGGGCTATGCATCGATAATTTTCTTCCTTTGTCATTCCCCTTGTTAGGTTCGACTTAGAGTCGAAACATGCATCTAACTTTGAAGCCTTCAGCTTAGCCACCAATGATTGCTTAGTGTTACACTCATTTGTGTTGTGAGTGGGGCTCTTGTTGAACTCACACCACTTTCATGTGTCCTTCTTTGTCTTCGTAATGTTGTTCTTTGCTTACGGCTTCAATGGGTTGTCCTAGGTCACCACACCTTGGATCTTTCATTTTTTCTATGGTTTGGGGGCGCCTTTTCCTTGCTTTGTATTTGCAAATCCAAAGTGTCGCTTCTTATGTTTAAATTTTTGCTCGATCTTGATAGCATATCGGTATGTGACGCCAAGCAAGGAAATGTCTAGGAACTCCAACTCGTCCTAGATGTATTTGTGTAGACAGTCACAGTACTTGAGTACTAGATGCTACTCGGAATCCTTAATACCCAATTTCGTGTGAAGGGTATGAAAAATATGTGTGAACTCTGGCATGTCGTGGTCCCTTCCCTACCATAATGTGGTCCATTTTATGTACATATCTTCATAGCTCCTAATAGGGTATTATTTTTCCCTAACGACGTCTCAGAAAGAATTACAAATGGGTGTAGTTGTAAATAGTGAGGGATCTTTCTCGTCCCTTTGCTCACAGCAGGTCTCCCACTAGTCCTTGACGTGGGGGGTACCCTTGAGGAGTGCAAAAGTAATACTTCCCATATTGGAAAAATTATGGACCGACGAATATACTTATGGAAAATTTAACCATTTATCTATAGCATATACATCTATATGGCCTTTAAATATAGGAATGTCAAATTTAACTTGTACCTTGAAGGGGGTGGTGCCTCTAAGATGGTTGTTGGATGAAGATGCTTTACCCTTTACTACCCATTGAAGGATCTGGGAAAATTTATCTATCATCTCGTTCCTTTGTCGCTCGAGGGCTTATTTGAGCAACATTTTGAAAGGATCTTCGACTCCCTCATCTTTCTTTTCTTACACCATGAGAGGTCATCAGGGTCGGTGAGGCCAATATTGCAAGGGTTCAACCAGTTCAAGTCCTAACTCCCTATACGAATACCTTGACCTCGTTAGGGACATGCATAGAAAAATAAAGAAAGAGAAAACCACTGTGATACAACTAATCCATATTTATGTAGAAATGAAATGACATACAGATTTAAATAGAAACATAGAGCTACAATGGAAATTGAACTTCAATTCATTAATAACAAATACTGAAAATTGTTTACATGCATAATAGAAATAAACTAGCTCAGGCGATGGTAGTTTATCTCTGAGAAGAGATGCGGTGGCTACATGCCTTATGAATTGTGTTACAATGAGGCTTGAAAGCCTTTTTATTATTGAGAAACAATGGGAAACCCTAAACATCCAAAAACCTAACTCTAGGAGATGAAGCACCAAAAGGTTATGGGCCATGTCGGGGTTAGTTGTTACATTAACTTCCTAGGGTTGTATCTTTGGCATACGATCTCTGTTTGATGCGTACAATACCTCGTTAAAAATATCTATCTGAGGGAAAGAACTTTCGACCACATACCCTTGTTGTAGTTTATAGGTCTGATCATTTTCCCAAAAAACATCATTTAGGGCCTCAAAATGTGTAACCGCTCTAGGTTAAAAGTTCACGTAATAAAGTTAATAAAGGCAAAATAAGACCAAGGTCACGAGACACGTATTACAAGATGAATGTTGGGCAAAGTATCCTAGTGGGCATCACTTATTGTTTATTATGGCTAAAGAGTAATTGGCAAAGGCATTAACAAAGGCTTTGACAAGGCAAAAAGGCAAAATTGCTATTTTATTAATGAAAATAAAGGAAAATATGATAAAAGGGAGGTGAAAGGCCACAGGTTGCATGTGAGGAGGAAATTGAAGGAAATAGAGGAAAAATGAAGAAATTAGAGGCATAAATAATAAAAAGGCATCAGAGGATCAGTTCACAGTTTTTTGTCAGCTTTTTGTTAATTTTGTTTTGGAAATGGTCTTAGAGAGGAAAAGAGCAGTAAGAGGAGAAGGAACGCAAGCAAGTAGAGGAAGGACAAGGAGAGAAAAGAAAGAAAAGGAAAGTAAGGATCAAATAAGGAAAGTTTGGATCAAGCAAATTCAGTGAGAATACTTGCAGGTAATAGGTTGCATGTATGATTTCCTAGTTGTTTTTAGCATGCATGGTATATGCATGTGTGTATTTGTTTCATTTGTTGTCATTGACATGGGTCGTGTCGGGTTTCAATAGTGGTTTTATCCCTGCCTTGCCATTTCTAGATAGCCATGATGTAATGGGATTCATTCTTGGTTGAGCTTTGAATTGTTGAAAGGTTTTGGATCTGGGTGAGGTGGTCTCAAGAAAATCCCAAAGGTTGGGGGTGGAGATGGTTTTCTTCGAGAATCCCTCAACATGTGGGTGGAGATAGGAAAATTCCTCAATGGATGGTGAAGGAATTTTGAGGCATCTGATCTCAGTTTGGTTTTGTGATCTCGAGACTGGTTTAGGTGAGATCATAGTAGTGTGAGGGTGGAGGTGGTTTAACGTATGGATTCCCTTGGTTGTTTATGGATTGGTTTATCCCATGATATCCCACATTCATGCTTGGAATATGGCATGGGGGTGAATGACTAAAATAAATATTTGGTTCAGCCCAATGTTTGGTCGAGTGGTACATGGAAGTCCTTGACTTAGTTCGCTTTTGCATATGTCAATAAGAGCTAAGTTCCTATTGTATTTCATGAGTAAATGTACTTGTTATTATGTGGCTTTAATGTTTGTTCTATCATTGTTATTTATCTGGTTATATGTTGTTTACAAGCATGCTTCTATCACAGATTCAAGTCATGGGTCTTATCATGTTTGATTGATAAATGAATGGTTAATGAATGCATGACCAAATAGATGTTATTGTAGCTATTGTGAGAGGGCATTAGTCCTTGGTATACCTCAGATGAGTTTCAGATCCCTATGTTTAGATATGCATTCATGACCTACAGGTCTTATGTTCTCAATGTGTTTGATGGAGTGAGTGTCATGGTTAGACTAGGCTAGGTCAATTTGTTGATTACATTTTGTGTAAAAGTCTTTATCTCTGTGTTATTTATCATTTTGGGAGTTTCATTAATTTTTGGGCAGAGGTTTGGATCCTCGCCCTTAAAAAGTGGCTCAGATCTTGGGGTCGTTAGCATAGAACTGAGTGAAAAAGACGGCATTCACTGGGAAGTAGGCTTATGGGAGCGACTGAAGGGTTATAGCCACTTGGAGGCCTTGTCATGGGAGAAAATAGGGGTCTATTTCACTGAAAAGGAAAGTTAACTTAGGTTTTGGGTACCTGGAGTGGCTAGTTAGCTCCTGGTGGTACTGTAGCACCTAAGGGAAGTCAGTAAGGTCTTGTTTTGTCAGCTCCATTTCCTTAAGGTTATCTAGGAGGTTGAGTCATGTCATAGTAACCCTCAACTCATGTTTACCCTGGGCAAGTCAGGGAAAGCAAGTAGATATGGGAGGAGGTGTGTTACAAAATGGCTCCAGAAGTTTAGGACCCAGAAAACTGCCAAAAATAGTAATTGTGCTACAATTAAGGAAATTGAAAGAAACAATGTTGGGGGTCCAAGTGGAATATGCAGGTGGCCACGATAATCCACCTAGATCATATAAGGTTTTTCCTAGATAATAACATTACAAGTCTATGATGGATACATAAAAAGGCCTATTATGATGATGTCAATAGAACAAATAGTTATTATGTTACAGGGCTTAAGAAAGATCCCATTGCATTGCATATGTAAACTAATGTATATGAATTGTTTTTAACAATAATAGGTAATTTTATATTAGCATATTATGCATGAGAAAACAACAAAAGTACATCCATATGCTTGAGTATCAATTTTTTTAGAGATTTTCATGATAAAACTAATATATTGATCTTCTCAACAAGATGCTTGTTACATACAACCAAACATGTATACAAGCGTAGTACTACCTATAGAAAAATCCAAAGATTTTACAACACTTAGTTGGCATGATCAAAATTTTCAGAGATTAAACATTATTCTAGTCATCCAAAATAACTATATTATCCATTGAAACTACCAAGCATATCAAGCAAACCAGCACGGGGGGGGTTAAGTTGACCAAGGATGTTGGGTCCACTATAACATGAGTTCCCTCACATTGTGTGTAATGTACAATTTGCACTTGTTACCTCAAACCATGTAATTCATCATTTTTCCTCTATTGTTGATGTCTCTACTCTAATAGGATCTCCATCTGCATGTTGAGTTGAGTAGTTTACTAGTATACCCATAATTTGAGGGACACAAGCTCAATTTGTGTATTAGCTTCCCATGCACCAATCATTGCCTCTAGATTCCAATGCCTCACTTGCCTGGCTTCCATTGCTGAGTGTTGTGATCAATTATGGACTTTGAACACCTTAATGAAACTAGGAATTTTGGTGTGCAAACTTATTTTGACATTCTATAATGTACCCCCTATTATCCCTAGCCCCAACTAAGGGTAGAAGGAGGTATAGTTACTAGGTTGATCCAACCTCCAAGTTCTAGTTATGGAAATGGGGTCTAATTTTTCAAACTCTTACAAATTCTTCAAAAAGTAAAATAGATAGCATCATTGTGTTCGCCTGTCAAGACATTTCCAATGATATAAAGTTTGTCTCAATCTAACTCTCATATAGAAAGATATGGCTAATTAAAGTCTTGGTCAATCATATTGAGCCATATGAGCTTAACCTGTCATGTGGCATCCACGTGGTGCCCATGTGGCTTCCAGATCACATGCCATGTCATGCAAAGTGGCAGCTTCTCACTCGCTCATACCAGGCTACAAATTGATCTTGGTTCTCATGACCCAACTATAACATAATATATAATATATGTTTTATGTATGTGGGTGTGAACCCTCTATGGCCACATCACCCTGGGAAATAATTCCCAGTGGGAATCAACCTTGTTCCCCGTTGGAACTACTAGGGAAACAATCTCCCTAGATGCATGTCATATGCATTGGTAATAGGCTTTGGTACCTCCCCCTTGACTCATACATAAAACATAATGTATGTGGTACATGTTCCTACTAAACGAGCCCCATATGCATAGTCACTGTGGGACTTAAATCCTAGTGGGTGCTATCAAGCCCTCCGTCCAAATCTTTATGGTCAAGGGTATAGGGTGATGTCATCGGTCCCAAATGTCAGGGCGTTGTCATCTCGTATCACATCCCCCATGTCATATGCCACGTAATTATGGATCCCATCATAGATTATTCCAGTATTGTTTAATTGGGGTTTTCCTTTGTTGTTTTGCATTGGGCATTCAACTGGCTCCATTGTGCCACATCATCCCATGGATTTTATGTCGAGAATTTCTCTTGGTGATCCCTTTGAGACATTCAAGGACAAAGTGTCGGGGTTCATCCAACGACCCAGATTGATGGAAGCTCACCCTTCATATGGGCCCACCTTGCCACATCCCCATGGGGATTTAATCCTAGGAGTTTCCCCATGGGCCTCCCTTTGAAACCTCTTGGATAAAAATCATGGGGGCATCCAATGGTGGAGAAACACATTGTCCTCATCAATGGTATGGATTTCCCTTACCTATGTGCTTGGTCATTGCACACAGTCATGTAATTACCTAGGATTCAAGCATCTTCCTTCAGGATACTAAGGTTTTTCCCTATAATTACATATCTAAATACAAATAAATGATGCTATATAGTTCCTTTGGGACTATCCCTCCTAAGCTCGATGAGCCTGACCAAAGCCATTATTCCATGATCCATATATATACTTATGCATATGCATATAATAGTTACACTATCTCTCCTGAGCTTTGCCCGTCTCGACTTAGCTTTTAACTTACGACCCTTATATACTTATATTCATCTATCCACATAGTCGTCAATTTGCTACCTTTCTTGAGCTTATTTAGTTTAAAAAGAGAGCTTGATATACAATTGTATGATAAAATCACTCATAAGATAGAATTCCACCCATTTCTAGCTACGCAAGCAACTTAAACAAAATGTTAAGCCTTGGGTAGAAATACACACACACACACATGTTGCATACACACCACTAGAAAAAAATTCAAACTCAGATTAAATACAGGCACGCACACACACACACATATGTTGCATACGCGCCATTGGACAAAATTTTGAACTCAGATTAAACACAGACATCATTTTAATGATGAAAATTCTCCAATACGTTTGCTCAAATATTAAGAGTATTGCCCAATCTAGAATTAATCACGGGAAAACAATTCTTTTGTTAAAAAAATTGTTACACGAAGTAATAGTTTTCCCTCGATGATGATTGAAGCCCCAAATTCATATCACAAATCAAACATATGATCAATACAAACCCCAGGTACAAGGCATTCAAATAAGAGAAGCACAATTGGGTACTTATCTGATGTGTCCAAAAGGTTTTTCAACTGAGTGTGTGACTTCAACTCTCCACCCAACCTTAGACAAACTACAACCACATTCATTTGTAGTTGTGACCCCAAGCTAGATCTAGTGCTTGAGGTAAAGTGATTCTAGAGGAGTCTTGAACCAATATTATTAGTTGTGATAAATTGTCTCAAGGATGTCTCACCTCCAACCACCAACTATTAAATTAAACAACCAAAAATAGTGAACCACTCATTGACATACAACCATCATTTATCCAAAGAATGAAACCAATATCATCAGCTGGAATGGAGTATATCAAGGTCACGCTGCCTTCACCCACTAGTTATTCAATAATTTCACCTCAAGAAAGGAACAATTCCTTTTATGCAGAGGGACTTAAAATATAGCATCCCAACATCTTTAAGGACTTGGAGACAGAGAGTCTCAATTATGATGTGGAGAGAGATATATAGTTAATGGCGTGGAGGGTTTATTAGTTATGTTACCTTCAAAGGAATAAGAGTGCATTTCCTAACAACTCCTTAGTGGAACTCCTGCCTATTTGCTCAACCAAATCCCATGGAACTACCATCAAGTGTTATCAACCCACTAGCCCTAGGTGCCTCCACCTCTCAGAAGTTTGGCAACTAACACAGTCTCTAGTGGGTTTATCAGCCCTGTAAGGAACAACCACTACTTTGTGATTATCAACCAGCAAGCCCTTTTGGGTTTCTTAGTTGTGCTATTGTCAGAGTTCACTTTGTGATTATCAACCAACAAGCCTTCATGGGTTTCCCAGTTGTGATATCATCAGAGTTCAATTTTCTTTCTAAATTCTCTCATTCCTCTTATCTTTTATATCCCTCTCAGTAATTTTTCTTGTTCATCAAGAGCCTACTAGCCTCCTCTTTTCCATGTTCTCATCTCTGTGTATACGCATGAATCGTGTATAATTTCACAGGCCTTCCTAACCTCCTTTCTCTATTCAGCAGGAGCCTTTCATGGTCATTATTTACCTATGGGCACTCCTCCTTCTCCTGAGTGTGTGAGAGCATGCCCATCCTAAATGCTCCCCTCCCTTCCACTTGTTTTCATACTTACATGACAGACCAATTGTCTGTTATTTTCCAAAGCTTCATGCGATCAACCCTTTGGACAGAGTAGCCCATGCTACCTTTAAATTGTTTTTCTCTTCTTGCTTATGGTTGGGGCTATAGGACACTTGGGCCTGTCCTCTTCTTTTCAGTCAAATTTATTGCCTAGTCAACCCATTTAAAACCACTCAACCAACCAATATTTATATTTAAAACAACCCATTCCTCAAGCAACTCGAGTTTATGTCTCCTTTCTCTCAACCTTTTACATTATAATTACATAGTTACAAGGAAAAAAAATTACAAGGGGGGATTAACCTACAGGGGATGTCACAATCCCCACCCCCTTAGAGGAACACTACCCTCGATGTTATCATTCCTAGACACAAAAGAAAACATGCTTAATCCAAGCATAATGATAATGAGTTGTATAGTTACAACTCATTTACATTTGCAGTTAACACAAACAGTTGCTCGCCCAACAACTAAACAAACATGAAATTTATCCTTGGATCAGCCACTTTTTGTGGCTCCTTTGCAACATTCTTGGTGCTTATGCTATGTACTATGATATCTTCAAGATATTTTAGTCCTCTTTCCAGTCAACTTCATTTACCCAGACTAGGAAATCCATTGTCCTGCATCACAACATACAATTTCTCATGAGACTCATTGTAGAGGGAATTACAATAAAATCAAAACATACCCTCATGAATCAATCCCTCGATGAGGCTAAGCCTTGCAATATGACTTCGAAACATGGTCAACCATTATTTAACAATGATGATCCTTGATAATGACTTGTCAATTACGAAGGTATTTCACACTTTATTGATACATCAACATGTTCATGAACTTACATTTGCAAATGCAATTAGGGTCAAGATCAAAAGAACCTCTTATAGCCATTTTCATGGGCGTCATACCACTATCCATTATCCCCATGGACCGAACCAACCCACTTGGTTGTGATTCTCCTTGTCCCTACCTTCACTACCCCCTTACTCATACACGAAGCTTCATTTAGGTCTACTTTGATCACTAGATTCCACTCAGAAATGCCTCAAAGTTCCATTATCTTACATCCATATCCAACAAATTCTCAAGACCTAAGACATAGAAGGAAAAAAATAAAGAATATGAAAATTCATAATAGTTCATAACAACAACACAAACATAAACAATGTAGCATGGCCATGCACAAGTCAACCATAAAAAATGGTAAATCAGGTATGAGCACAATTCAATAGGTAAAATAATAGATCAAGTATTAAAACCATTCGAGAAACACCAAATGCATAAAAAATTTCACAATCATAGCAACCCAATTCCCATGAGTTCTGGAATTTCTCAACGATTCGTGAGTAAGGCTCGACCCAAGCCCCCTCCATGGTTTCTGATTCAATCTCCTACTACAACCCACCACAACAATTTAATGCAACCTCTGCACAAATCATTTACAATATAATTACTCTCTTTCAAATGGGAACAACATGATTGTGTGGCCACATTTAACCAACCCTCTCACTAATTGAGGTTAGGTGACCATCTTGCCTAGTATCTTCCATATTTGTGTAGGTTTCAGGCACATTTTGAGCTACATCCTCCATCATCTGTGCTTCTTGCACAACATGTAGTCCTAGTTGATTTCTCTATATTTTGGGGCTATCTCTACGCAAGTGGTCTTGCACGCATTTCCACATACTATGGACCTCCTCCTGGATCCATCCTCTTCTTTGGTCCGAGAAAGTTTGCCTTTATAAGCTACGCTAATCCTTTTTTGAGTTTCACCTCTATTGGTGGTGAAATTTTTTACCTTCTCCCCAGGCCATTGTCAAGAACTCCGCTGCCTTTTACCTCTAATTTTGAAACTTCTTTTGCCTTCAAAATGGCCTTAAGCTCTAGCCTATGTCCAGACTTCTCATAGCACTATTTCAACTTTTTGATTTCCTCTTTAAGGGTTTGTGGCTCATCGAATTGAATTCAATCTTTAAATGTTAATGGCAACCCACTCAAGTATCGTTGAATGTTTTCCTTTTCATCCTTGAAGTAGGGAACATATCCAAGAATTTAGTGGTATGCTCTTCATCTGACATTAATCCCAGCTTGAGCTCAGAAAATTCCTTAGCCTTGTTGTCAAAGTATCTCTTATATATATACTTTTCCCTAAAATATCCCTCAAATTCCTTCCAATATAACTCTTCTTCTTTTATGCCTTTCACATTTTTTAGATCTTCCCACTAGGTAATAGTCTTACCCTTTAGGGTGAAAGTAGTTATCTTCACTTTCATGTTCTCTGAATAGTCATGGACTTTGAAGAACTTCCTCATTCCTAGTATCCAGGCTTCTGCATCATCTGACTTCATCATCTCACCATCAATGGTAGGAGGCCTAGCCTTCTTAAAATACTTTGGTACATATTCTCCTTCCCTTCTTTTCCAATGATGATGATGATGATTCCTTTTGTAAGTAGCATCAGAGTGTTGTCCATGAGGGATGGTCCTTCTCTCTAGGGTACTAAATGGAACATTTCCTTTCAATATGTCCACACTTTAGTGTCTTCTCCTTTTCCTAGATCCATTTCCATCTACCCCATTAGTTTTTTCTTCTTGATTCAAGGGACTTTGCATATCCTTACGACTAGCACCTAACTCATGTTGCCTCTACCTTTGCAAGTCTAACAGGATTTGTAATATGATTGCATTGACTTTTGCTTGTCTCTCTTATGCTTTAACAAGCCTTTTGTTTTCAGCCTTATTTCTTCCCTTAAACTCCTCAAGGTATCCATTAAGTCAGGAGAATCTACCCCTCTTTGTTCAATTGATTTTTCTTCTTTCCCATCCTATGAGTGGTCAGAACTATATGGTACCATCTTTTTGTTCATTTCTTGGTATATTGGTTCAATGTTATACCATCCTTTTCTATTCTTGTGGTATTTAACCTTCATCTATTTGGGCCTTAGTGTCTTTTATGTGTTGTCATACACACACATAACTATAAGATTTTAACAAAATTTAGATACATAATAAACATTATCATTATGGCTTGTTGTTGAAAATATGTTGGTGTAAATTTAGTTGCAACATTACACTTCAGTTAGCATGTCAATATCAACACAATCATTTCCAACCATTAATATAATGTTATACAGATCTCACAATAAAATATGCCAAACAACACATATAATCAATACACAAACAACCAGGTTTCTAATGCTCGACATTGGGCTTTTAAAGCCTCAATAGATCTTCAAAGGTCCAACGTTGAACCTTCACTTGATATTTTTGTGATAGAGCCCTTATAGTCCAAGTGTTGGACCTGGAAGCTCTAATACCACTCTGTAATGTACCCCCTACTATCCCTAGCCCCAACTAAGGGTAGAAGGAAGAAGTTACTAGAATAACCCAACCTCTAAAGTCTAGTTATGGAAATGGGGTCTAAATTTCTTGACCTCTTACAACTTCTTCAAAATGTAAAATAGATAGCATTGTTGTGTTCATCACGTTGAGACCTTTCCAACGATATAAAATTTGTCTCAATCTAACTCTCAGATTGACAGATATGGTTGATTAGAGTCTTAGCCAATCATATTGAGCCACATTAGCTTAACCTGCCACATGGCACCCACATGACTTCCAAATCACATGCCAAGTGGTAGTTGCCAACCCATTCATACCAAGCCACAAATTGATCCTAGTTCACATGACCCGACTATAAAATAATATATAATATATGCTTTATATATGCAGTGCGAGCCCTCAATGACCACATCATCTTGGAAAATAATTATCGATGATGATCAACCATGTTCCCCATTAGAACTATTGGTGAAACTATCTCCCGAGTTACATGGCGAATGCACCAGTGATATGCTTCGGTACCTCCCCCTTGGCTCATACATAGAACATAACGCACACGACACATGTTCCCACTAAATGGGTCCCACGTGCCAAGTCACCTCAGGATTTAAATCTCGATTGGTGCTACAAGGCCCTCTGTCCAAATCTCCAAGGTCCAAGGTCCAGGGTGACATCATCACTTGCTAGTCTTAAACAATGAAATGACGTCATATCTTGTCACATCCTCCATGTCACATGCACATAACTGTGGATCCCACCACATAGTATTCTAGTATTATTTGATTGGGATTTTACTTTATCGCTTTGCATTGGGCATTCAATTAGCTCAACTATTTCACATCATCTCGACGATTTAATCTCAAGCATTTGTCTTAGTTCACCCTTTGAGAATTTTGGGGACAAAGTGTCAAGGTTCAGTAAATGGCCTTGAACGCTCATCCATCGACTACCTAGATCGACAGAAGCTCACCCTTCATATGGGCCCACTTTGCCATGTCCCCCCATGGATTTTGTAACAACCCTCCCACATTTACCCACTTTTATAAGCTCTCAAGGGGTAAACATGAATTGAGTGTCACTATGATATGAACTAACCTCCAAGTTCAGGTTATGGAAGTGGGGCTGACAAACCGAAAACATTATGATACCTCTCAGGAGCACTAAATCGCCCAGAAATCAGTCCACAACCTCTGATGATTAGATCCTAAGCTAGAAGTGTTTTTTCACAAGCCTAAGACCCCAACCGCACCCTTGACACATTGTGCATGTAGTTATGAGGCTTTAACTGCACCCATAAGCCTTCCTACATGTGGTTATGACTAAAATTCCCCAGTTCTATGCATGTAGTGGCGAGATCTATGCCACTTTTTCAGCCTAACCAACAAACCACTACCCATAACTACCTATAACTTTCTAGAATCATGAAAATGATGTTAACAATGCCAGTCATTCAAAACTTGACCAAGACATGCCTGATGCAAGATAGACATTTCGTCAAACATATGACAAACATATAAGCTACAAGTCATGAATGCATATCTGATCATAAACTTCTGAACTTCATCCTCGAATCACCAAGAAGACTCTATGCCCTCTTTAGCTAGTTGCAATAACACTTGTTAGCCCATATAGTCATCAACCATTTAATAAGTTATCAAATCATGAGAGAGATCCATAGTAAGAGCACATCATTTAACTAATCTTATAACCAACATATAACCAGAATAGAATCCATGACAATCAACCATAAACTTACAATAATAACCAGTACAAGTGCTCATATATCACAATAGGAAAATAGCTCATGTTAACATTTGAAAATGCCAACCAAGTCAGAGACTTCCACATACCAGCCAACCATAGATTGGTTGAAGCAAAATATCTCTTTTAGCCAATCACCTTTGCACCATATTCCAAGCATGAATGTGAGATCATAAGGGTTAAAACAAAAATGAACCAACCAAGGCTTCTAGAGGTCAAACCACCTCAACCCTCAACCACAATTATCTCACCTATACAGTCCATAAATCACTAACATAAACCGGATTGTTCTCTTCTAAAGTTTTCCAAGGCTCTAGGGATTCCATCTCAATCCATAGCCTCCAGGGACCCAAGTTTTTATAGGGCTCCAGAGAACTACCATCTCAAACCATAACCTCCAGGGACCCAAACTATTCCAGGGTTCTAGAGATATTATCCCAACCCACATCCATATGGAACCTAAGAAGCAATCAAAAAATCCAAATGGGGAACCCACTACATCATGGATATCTAGGGAATGGCAAGGCAAGGTTGAAACCACTATTAATCCACGCAAATCTACATTCCAATGACAACACATAACCAAGGAATCACATACATATCCCATGCATCCAAAAACTATAAAGGAAATCACACACGCAATTTGTTACTTGCAAAGTATCCTTGTTGTAGTTGTTGATCCAACCTTCTCTTCCACTGCCCTCCAATTCTTGCTTTGCCTTTGGTGTATGAGAGAATGAATAAGAGCTCAACTCGAAACTTTAGAAAACCTAGTAATTGATTATTTGATGCCTTTTTATCATTGATGTATCCTTTTTCTTAATTTTCCTTCATTTTCCCTCTAATTTCCCTTGCATGCATATTTGTGTCTATGAGATCTGAGACATTTAATAAGGTATTACAAACTCATGTGCATGGATTTGCCTATGTTATTTTATGAAATGGATCGATAAGATTGTGAAATACACAGATAATGAAGCAATAAAAAAACATAATAGAAAACACACATAAACATAGCAAATTTAATAAGGATTTCACACTCCTGGGCTACATCTCTTGGTCTAGCCTTCAGTGGTGGCCTCTCTATTATGTCTTCAAAGATATTTTTACAACAGTGTGAGCTCAATTTGAGACTCGACACACAACAGATACAACAACAAGAGTTTTCTTAACCCTCTCAAGCCTCTCTGAGTACATAGACTCTCTCAATCACTCTCTGTCTCTGTCTCTGCACTGTCTCAGCACTACCTTCAATATTGTTTGCCTTTGTTTGCTCTTTGTTTGTGGCTTTAAAGCCAATTTGTGTTGCCCATTCGTTTTAGCTTCTCGACTTTCTGTCTCCCAGACCTCTGTCTGCTTAGATCCCTTTCTAAGCATTAGCAATCATTGTTAAATGCTTCCAGGGATGGTGGCCACCTGTACTATAATGGGATAGATCGTCAGGCCTTCGAAATGCCAAAAACGATTGTTTTCTATTTACATGGAGAAACACTGCAAAACTGTGAAATTCTGCCAAAACCACTGTTTATCGGACTTCAAAAGTCCTCAAATTCACTCAATTCTCCTATCGAGTCTGTCTGTAAGTCGACATAGTATCTCCATCGTTGATTTGGGAGATCCAAATCCAATGGTTATGGTTCATTTCGGGTAGTTTTTTCATACGAGGGTTGACCGCCCGATGAGGGTGGTTTTCTCTCTCCTTAGCTTGGACACCTGGCAACCATCGTATGGGATCGAGCAGAGCCTGACCCAAACCACTTACCACCTTTGGCCTGCCCAAAATCCCGCTTATTTTATTATTTCCCCTTTATATAAAAAAAAATGCATTAAAACATTGAAAAACCCGCTTTGTTGGACTTGAAATAATGTTCAACAACGTTAATAAACCCTTTCAGGTCCGTGACATCACATCAACGCTTCCCTTTGTATTTCATTTAATAAACGAAATACACTAAATACACAGGAATCCGTCATTTGACGGATCTCAAATCATATCAAACATCATTTATAATTGTTATTGGGTTCGGCAATCGCATCACATACATGTGTATGCATATAGCCCCGCTCCATTATATTTGTCGATAGCGATATTGTGATGTAACGTGGGCTATTGATCTGTGTGCTTAATCGACGGTCCTCGTTGACCCCATTCATCGCAGTCGCATATGTCATGGGGTATCTGCCGATAGCCTCCCTTCGCCACTACCGATTGTGATTCACCGATCAGATCTGGACCGTTGATCAGCCAGATCTGATGGCCCCTGTGCATTCACTATTGCCACTGCCAATAGCTCTGTTTTTTATGTTTTCTATGTATTTTTGCCTCCCAATAGTGTTTTTCCGCCATTCTAAGGGTTCTTTCCATGCGTTTGTTTTGATCTTTGGCATGATTTTAAGAGATTTTGAAGACTTAGAGAGCATTATAGGATCCATTTGCATCACGCCTTCCCACTAAAAAAGGATTTTGGACCACCAAAAGTTGGTTTTAAAGCATAAATCAAGTGAGGATACAGTTCCCTCACTTGCCCAATTTCCACCCATTTTGCACTGTTGGGTTTTGAACCTTTGAGTCCAATTCTTAGGTACTCAACATCCCCTTTGCGCGTAGTCCTCACCTTCTTGTCCAGAACTGTATCTTCCTGCAACTCATTGAGATATTCAGGCAATAGATCATCAATGGAAGCCAATTGACTTTGCTCTTCGGGATCCTCAATTAATGAAGGTTCAAACAGTCTTAAATTTTTTGCATTTACCACTGAATAGATGTGCATGTAAGCTGGCAAATCAAGGCGAAAAGAATTCTCACCAATTTTCTCAAGTATCTTGAAAGGCCCATACTTATTGGCTTCAGCTTCTTTCCTTCATGTTGCATTTTTTCTTTTCTGATATACAACCAAACTTGATCACCAACTTGGAAGCTATGCTCCATCTGATGCTTATCATGCCTTGCCTTGTACTTGGCTTGGCTCTTTTCCAGCTACCCCTGCACTGCCTGGTGAATTTCTTGGATTTGTTCAATGAACCTGGTTGCTTTATCCACATCACTGTGTCCATCAACTGCTATGTCTTTTTCAAAGACAAGATTCAAGGGAGTTCTTGGTATAAAACCAAAACAAGTCTCAAAAGGAGATCTTTGTGTAGAAGAATGTTTAGCACGATTGAAGCATGTTGCACATAACATAAATGTTCATCCCAAAGCTTGGGATGCTTGTTGCAATAACCTCTGAGAAACTGGATCACTATCTGGTTGACCACCTCTGTTTGGCCATTTGTTTGTGGATGAAAGGTTGTGCTCTTCTTCAGTCTAGTGTCCATTAGTTCCCACAGACTTGACCAAAACTTCCCAACAAATCAGGAATCTCGATCAGATACAATGGAAGTGGATAACCCAAAATGCACCCAGACATGTTGGAAGAACAATTTGTTGTTTGTTCAATTGTAATCTGCTTGTTACAAGGTATTAAAATACACATTTTGCTGAACCTGTCCACAATAACATATAAATAGTCATGACCTTTTCTAGATTTTGGCAATCCCCCAACAAAGTCCATGGAA
>APFE031287673.1:87713-109667 GCA_000404065.3 Pinus taeda | reverse complement strand
CCTCGCTTGAAATGAAAAGAGAAGCTACTTCACTTGGACTTCAAAGAATTCTGATTAAGTACTTGTCAATTTGCTTCTCATAGATGAACCCAAACATAATCATAACTGAAAATACTTGGCTCCTTTTTTGAAATTTGAAAAATGACTTGACCAAGACTGACTTACAACTTTGAAACCATACAAGTTGTCCAAATTGTGTTTTTTTTTTGAAATTTTGTCAGTGATAACACTATCCATGAAATGAGAGTCTAATTTCAAGGGATTTTCTTCTGCCATTTTCCTCCTAGGATAGACTCTACCAATTTCTAGGTTAGTCTCAACCAATTCTCCTTCTCCTAATTTGAGCTTTAACCTAGTTAGCATTCAACAATCCGGCACAAGCTTGTCTAACCTTAGCAACCTAAAGCTCTAATACCACTTGATCTGATAATGCGATCTAAGACATTTAATAAGGTATTCCAGACTCATGTGCATGGATTTGCCTGTGTTATTTTATACAATGGATCGATCAGATTGCAAAACACACAAACAATGAAGCAGTAAAGAAACATAATAGAGAACACACACAAACATAACAAATTTAATAAGGAGTTCACCCAATACTCCTGGGCTACATCTCCTGGTCCAGCCTTCAGTGGTGACCTCTCTATTATGTCTTCAAACAGAGCTTTATAATAGTGTGAGCTCAATTTGAGACTCAACACAAAACATATACAACAGCAAGAGTTTGCTTGAACCTCTCAAGCCTCTCTGAGTACACAAGCTCTCTCAATCACTCTTGGTCTCTGTCTCTGTACTGCCTTCAATACTGCTTGCCTTTGTTTGCTCTTTGTCTGTAGCTTTAAAGCCAATCTGCGCTGCTCGTTTGTTTCAGCTTCTCGGCTTTCTGTCTACCCGACCTCTGTCCGCTCAGATCCCTTTCTAAGCATTAACAATCATTGCTAAATGCTTCCAGGGATGGTGGCCACATGTACTGTAACGAGATAGGTCATCGGGCCTTTGAAATCCTTCGAAATTCCAAAAATGAATGTTTTCTATTTACACAGAGAAATGTTCCAAAACTGTGAAATTCCACCAAAACCACTGTTTATCAAACTTCAAAAGTCCTCAGATTCGCTCTATTCTCCTATCGGGTCTGCCTGTAAGTTGATATAGTATCTCCACCGTTGATCTGGGAGATCCAAATCCAACAGTTGTGGTTCATTTCGGGAGGCTTTTTCATATGAGGGTTAACTACCCAACGAGGGTGGTTTTCTCTCTCCTCAACTTGGACATGTGGCAACCCTCGTATGGGATCGAGTGGAGCCCGGCCCAAACCACTTACTGCCTTTAGACCGCCCGAAATCCCGCTTATTTTATTATTTCCCTTTTATATAAAAAATACATTAAATCATTGAAAAACCCGCTTTATCGGACTTGAAATAATGTTCAACAATGTTGATAAACCCTTTAGGGTCCGTGACATCGCATTGACGCTTTCCTTTGTATTTTGTTTAATAAACGAAATACACTAAATACACAAGAATCCGTCGTTTGATGGATATCAAATCATATCAAACATAATTTATAATTGTTATCGGGTCTGGAAATCGCATCGCATACATGTGCATGCATATAGCCCCGCTCCATTGTATTTGCCGATAGCGATATTGCGATGTAACGTGGGTCGTCGATTTGTGCGCTTGATCGATGGTCCTCCTTGACCCTGCTCATCGCAGTTGCATGTCATGGGGTCTTTGCCAATAGCCTCCCTTCGCCATTGCCGATTGCGATTCGTCGATCGAATCTGGACTGTTGACCAACTAGATCCGACGACCCCTGTGCATTCACTGTTGCCACCGCCGATAGCTCTGTTTTTTATGTTTTCTATGTGCTTTGGCCTCTTGATAGTGTTTTTCCGCCATTCTAAGGGTTCTTCACATGCATTTGTTTTGATTTATGGCATGATTTTAAGAGATTTTGAAGACTTAGAGAGCATTCTAGGATCCATTTAGATCATTCACCTTCCTTTTCTCCTATTTTCCTTTATTTTCATAATTAAATGCCAATTATTGTCTCATTTCATTTTCCAATGTATTTGTCAATTTCCATAGCTATCATTAAACCACAAGTGATGCTCACTATAACGTTTGCCTACCATTCAGCTTGGAATATGTGTCCCATGACCTTGGTCTTATTTATTTACATGGAAAATCACCCAGGGGTTGTTACAAACCCCTCTCCCTTGGGGGAACACCGTCCTCAATGTTCAATGATGCTTATGACCAACAAAACATACTTCCTATGGAGCTTTATATCATAGCTCGATGTAGTATTTACAACATACCAAACTATTGAAAAATCACAACCATCATACTGCTTATTGGATCTTTATAACACAACTCATTACAACTGCTTATTGGATCTTTATAAAACAACTCATTGCAATGTTTACAACACACACACACACACACACATATTTATAGTTTTAACACATATATCAAACACATTTTCTCAACCGGAAAATAAGGAAGGATACAAAGCCCGCATATGATCAGTCATCTCCCATGTAGCTTCATCTTACCCAAAGTACTTCCATTGCACTTTAACTTGCTCTATTGCTCAGTTTTGGATCATGAGTTGTTTCCACTGCAAGGTGACTTGAGCTTCTAGCTAGAACTCTCCCTCTTGTTCCACCTGCACTAAAGACCAATCAATCACATGATCAACATCCTGGACATATCTCTTAAGCAATGAAACACAAAAAACATCATGGAATTTCATTGTTGGCAACAGTGAAAGTCGATAGGCCACTCGTCCAATCCTCTCAAGGATCTCAAAAGGCCCATAATACTGAGGTTCCAACTTGGCACACGATACAATCCTCAAGGACCTCCTCTTGGGAATGACGCACAAGCACACATGCTCCTTAACCTGAAACTCCTTGAATGATCTATGTTGATCTGCATAACTCTTCTGCATGTTTTGTGTTTCCTTTAAATTCCTCTTAATAACCTGCATCTTCTACTCCATCTCAACCAACATATCTGGTCCAATCCACACCCTGTTCACTGAATTACTCCACCTAATAGGAGTATTACAACTTCACCCATAAAGAGCTTCAAATGGACTCATCTTCAAGGACTCTTGATACCAATTGTTATGTAAATTCCATCAGTGGAAGATACTCCCCCCACTTCCTCTGCTAATGCATGACATGCATCCTCAACCTATCCTCATGAATCTTGTTAACCCTTTATGTTTATCCATCTTTCCATGGATGATAAGTTGTGATGAAATCTAACTTTGTCCCCAAGTCCGCAAACAACTCCTTCCAAAACTTGAAAGTGAACTTGGCATCTTTATCTGGTATTATCTTCTTGGGAATACCATGCAACCTCACTATCTCCCTGATGAAGATCTAATCTACCTCACTAGATGAATTAGTAGACTTCACTGCAATGAAGTGAGCTACCTTACTCAACTTGTCAACCACAACCATGATGGAATCATGTTACTTCAATGTCCTCAGAAAACCTGTAATGAATTCCATGGAAATGAGCTCCCATTTTCATTTTAGAATTAGAATGGGTTGCAACAAACCAGTTAGATGATTACATTCTATTTTCACCTACTAATAGTCCAAACATCTTGCAAAAAACTTAGCCACTTCTTTCTTCAAGTTCAGCCAATGATAGAAATTCTTAACACTTGTCAAAGTCTTGTGGTATCTCGGGTGGCCTAAATATGGCTTGACATGAAACTCCCTCAAGATATGATTCATGAGCTCATTATTATTTAACACATAAATCATGTTCCTGTATCACACCAAGCTATCTGTCGTAAGGTGATACTCCTCATCCCTATCACTTTCACCCTGTTGTTGCAATCTCTACTTCAGTTGCTAATACCTCTCATCGTGTTGCCCTACATGCAAGCTCTACTCCTATAAATCTATCCCATATGAACTCATAGCTGAAATATGATTCACCTGCACTCTCCTATTAAGAACATATGCAACCCTATTCTCCTTACCCTTGATGTACTTAATCTCAAAGTCAAACTCACTGAGGGTAGCCAACCACCTAGCTTGCCTAGCATTCAGATTGGATTGGTCAAACAAATACCTCAGCCCACTATGATCACTCATCAAAACAAACCTCCTGCCAAGGAGATAATGTCTCCACATATTCAATGCATGAATGATAACTTCCAACTCAAGATCATGAGTCACATAGTTCCACTCGTGCTCATTTAGCTTCCTTGACTCATAGCGTACCACTTGCGCTTCCTGCATCAGGACTCCACCAAGTCCTTCCTTACAAGCACTTGTAAAAACCACAAACTCCTTATCAGGATCTGCAATCTTCTATACTAGAGCATTTATAAGCAAATGGTTTAACTACTCAAAACTAGTTGTACACTCCTCAATCCATTCAAACTTCTTCCCTTTCCTCTGCAAAGATGTGATTGGATAACCAATCCTTGAGAAGTTCCTAATGAATCACATGTAATAACATATTAGTCCCATGAATGCTATGACCTCATCCAAATTCCTAGGAGTTGGCCACTCCATGATAGCTTTAATCTTTTTCGGGTCCATTGTTAGCCCTTCCTTGGAAACAACATGTCCCAAGTAATGAATCTGAGACTGAAAGAAACTACAATTGTTGACCTTGGTATACAATTGATGCTCTCTCAACAATCTCAACACTGATGTTAGGTGCTCTGCATACTTTTACTCATTCTTGGAGTATATCAATATATCATCAAAAAACATTATCACAAACTTATCTAGGTAAGGATGCAATACATTGTTCATCAAACACATTAAGGTGGTTGGAGCATTGGTAAGACCAAGGGAACCACCACAAACTCATAATGTCCATACCTTATAAGTAATGCAGACTTGTAGATGTCTTCTTCTTTGATGTGCACTTGATGATATCCTGATCCCAAATCAATCTTTGAAAACATTGTAGCTCCCTTCAACTGATCAAACAAATCATCAATCTGTGGCAATGGGTACCTGTTCTTGATAGTCATCTTATTCAACTAACTATAATCAATGCACAATCTGAGAGTACCATCCTTTTTCCTTACAAAAAATTATGGTGCACCCTAGGGCGACACACCTGGCCTTATGTATCCCTTATCAAGCATCTCCTTAAGCTGCAACTTCAATTCCACCAACTCTTGAGTACTCATTTTGTATAGAGCCTTAGATGTTGGTGTTGCTCTCAGTATCAACTAAACAGAAGATTCCACCTCTCCATAAGGAGGAAACTATGGAGTATCTGCAGGAAATACATCTTGGAACTACTGCAAAATAGGGTACCTCTTCAAGACTTCCTCATCCTCATATTCCTTCCTTTTATCACTATAAATATGAACTGCAAACAATACACATCCCTTCTGGAAAAGCTAAGCTTTGCCTACATACCTATAATTGTTCTCACTAATATAGGCTTATTCTTTTCCTACAAAATTCTCCTTTCCCCATCGTCATCAAAGCACTCAATAGCCTTGTCATAGTAGTCTACCTTGGTCCTGTGAATGAACAACCAGTCCATGCCAAAAAATGTACTATATGAACCCAAAGGAAGCACATTTAGATGTGTTGATGTAGGCATACCACTCAGCTCAAATGCACAAGGTCTCACCCAATGATGAACTCTTTTCTTGGTCCTTGTAGCCAATTACACCAACCAAGATTTTGCATGCACTTATTTATTTAAGCAACACTTACCCACCAGGTTAGGACTGATATAACTATAATTAGATCCAGGGTCAATCAAAATGGAAACAACTTGATCATGGAACTTACCTTCCATCTCAATAATAGATTCTCGATGATATTCATGTTTGTTATCCACTATTGCATAAATCTGAGGAATACTCTAACCAACATATCCAATCATCTATGCCTCTTGAGTACTATACATCTGAGGCCTGTCACCGTGGCGCAATGGGAACTCACTCCTATAATTCTTTCCTCAAAGGCTTTCTACCACTGCCCTTATTCTGCTCCCCAGACTGACATCCATGTCCTTTCTCAACTACATTGAACTTCTTATAAGGTGCTACATTCTCTTTGTCACTCACATCCCGAGGTCTTCCTCACTTCTGAGGCCACTTTCCTTTAATATTCTCATTATATTTTCAGTCTCACTTAGGCTTGGACTTGTGCTTAGACTGCTCATAACAATGCTTCAGCTTTTCGATGACTTCCTCCAATGATCGACACCCATCATACGCAATTTGATCTTTAAATTCTATACGTAATCCACTAATGAACCTTTGGACCTTTGTCTTCTCATCCTTGAGGTAGGGCACATATATCAACAATTCCAGAAACCAAGTCATGTACTCTTCATATGCACTAGATATTTTCTTTTCCCTTGAGACTGAAGATAGTTATCTTGGCTTTTATATTCTTTGAATAATCATGCAATTTGAAGAACTTCTTTATCCCAAGTAGCCAAGCTTCTGCATCTTATAATTTCTTCTCTTCCCCATCAAAAGTAGAAGGCTTAGCTTTCTTGAACTCTTATGGAAAGTACCCCCTTTCACTCCTCCTATAAGGATGTTGACAATAATGATGATGATATCTCTTAGACCCAGAGCTAGAATAAAATCCATGAGTGCTAGCCCACCTATCAGTTGTATCCAAAGATCTGCCGCCTCTAACTATGCCATCCCTATCCAACATGTGTCCTCTATGAGACCTACTACCATATGCCCCATTTGTATTTTCTTCCTATCCCTGACTGACCCCTACTTGTCCTTGCTTATGCAAATCTGGAAGGCTCTGAATGATGATTGTATTAACTTATGCTTGCTTTTTCTAAACTCTGGAAAGTATTTCATGTGCCTTAATCAACCTGTTATTATTTTCCTTGCAACTTCTGATCTCTGACATTATACTCCTCAGTGTATCTTCTCATTTATGAGATTACTCTTCTCCTTGTTGCCCAACTGACCTTTCCCATTCCATAGAATTCAAATTAGACTTGTAAGGGGATTCATGTGAACTGTAGTCCACCATCCTGCTCTTCATCCCTAATCTTCTATCTCCTTTAAAAATGTCATGTTAGATAAACCAAATAGAGACATAATCAAAATCATACCTTAGTGTATTTCAGGGGAGGCTATCTCATCTCCATAATCAACTCAGATTAGCATGATATAGATACATAATGACATCAATATATAAACATCATGCATGATAACACAAAACTGAAATAATGACCACATGCATGATAACCATAGCCATCAAAATGCACGCATAATAGACACATATACATGCATGCATAACAATATGCATTCAACCCATCTAATCTAAGAGTTTGAATCTAGAGGCTCTGATACCACCCTGTAATGCCCCCTCCCACATTTACCTACTTTTACAAGCTCTCAAGGGGTAAACATAACTTGATTGCCAATATGATATGACCCAAACTCCAAGTTATGGTTATAGAAGTGGGTCCGACAAATCGAAAACTTTCTGATACCTCACAGGAGCACTGAATCACCCAGAAGTCAGTCCACAACCTTTGATGATTAGATCCCGAGCTAGAACTATTTTTCGCAAGCCCAACACCCCAACCACACCCTTGAAACACTATGCATGTAGTTATGGGGCTCCAACCACATCCATAAGCCTTCCTGCATGTGGTTATGACCAAAATTCCCTAGTTTTGTGCATGTAGTGGCGATATTTATGCTACCTTTTTCAGGATAGCCTCCAAACCATTGCCCATAACTGCCTATAACTTTACAGAATCATGATAATGATGTTAACAATTCCAACCATTCAAAACTTGAGCAAGACCTTGACCAAGACATGCCTAATACAAGATAGACATTTCGTCAAACATATGTCAAACATATAAGCTATAGGTCATGAATGCATATATGATCATAAACTTCTGAACGTCATCTGAGAATCACCAAGAAGGGTCTATGCCCTCTCTATCTAGTTTCAATAACACTTGTTAGCCCATGCATTCATCAACCATTTAATTATCAAATCATGAGAGAGATCCATAGTAAGAGAACATCATTTAACCAAGCATATAACCAGAATATAATATATGACAAGTATCCATAAAAGCACCATAATAACCAGTACAAGCGCTCATAGATCACAATAGCAAACTAGCTCATGTTAACATATGAAAGTACCAACCAAGTCAGGGACTTGCATGTACCACGCAACCATAGCTCAGCTGAACCAAAACCTCTCTTTCATCCAAACACCCCTGCCCATATTCTAAGCATGAATGTGGGATCATAAGGGTTAAACCAAAAAAGAACCAACCAGTGCTTCTAGAGGCCAAACCACCTCAACCAAAAACCACAATGATCTCAACTATATGGTCCAAAAATCACTAACATCAACTATATTGGTATCTTCCCAAGTTTTCCAGGGCTCTAGGGATTCCATCTCAACCTACAACCTCCAGGGACCAAAGTTGTTAAAGGGCTCTAGATAACTACCATCTCAACCCATAACCTGTAAGGACCCAAGTTGTTTCAGGGCTCCAGAGATCCTATCCCAACATAGCCATATGGAACCTAAGAACCAATCAGAAAATCCAAATGGGGAATGCACTACATCATGGATATCTAGGAAATGGAAAGGCAAGGTTGAAACCACTATCAATCTAGGCAAGTCTCCATGCCAATGACAACACATAACCAAGGAATCACATGCATATTCCATGTATCCAAAAACCAGCAAGGCAATCACACATGCAACATGTTACCTGCAAAGTATACCTATTGTAGCTGCTAATCCAACCTTCTCTTCTAATACCCTCCAATTGCTTGCTTGGCCTTTCCTGGATTTCTCCAAATCCAAGTGAACTCTAGAGTGCTCAAAGAATGCTCTAAGTGTGCAAGATTGTATGAGAGAATGAACAAGAGCTAAACTCAAAATTGTTAAAAAGCTAGCAACTAATTATTTGATGCCCTTTTATCATTGTTCTCTCCTTTTTCTTCATTTTCCTTCATTTCTCCTCTAATTTCCCTTACATGAGTATTTGTGTCTCTTAACCTTCCTTTTCTCCTATTTTCCTTTATTTTCATAATTAAATGCCAATTATTCCCTCTTTGTCTTTGCCAATGCCTTTGCTAATTACCATAGCCATCATTAAACCACAAGTGGTGCCCACTATAATGTTTTCCCACCATTTAGCTTGTAATATGTGTCCCATGACCTTGGTCTTATTTATTTACATGGAAAATCAACCAGGGGATGTTACATATTTAATCCCGAGAGTTTTCCCATCGGTCTCCCTTTGAAACATTTGAGGTAAAAGTCTCGGGGCCATCCAACAATGGAGAAACACATCATACTCATCAATGGTTTAGATTTCCCCTACCTATGCACCTGGTCACTGCACTTGGTCACGTGATTACAAAGGATTAAAGCCTCTTCCTTCAGGGTACTAAGGTTCTGTCCCGCACTTACATATAGTTCCTTTAGAACTATCCCTCTTGAGCTCTCTGAGACTCGACTAAAGCCATTATTTCACGATATATATATACACATATACATATAATAGTTACACTATCTCTCTTGATATTTTAGCATCTCAGCCCATTTTTTTATTTACAACCCTTGTATACTTATATTCATATATTCACATGGTCGTAGATTCACAACTTTTTTTAGCTTATTTAGTTAAAAATGACAGCCTGATATACAAGTCTATGATAAAATTACCCATATGAAAACATTCCACCCATTTCCAATTGTGTAGGCAACTTAAACATCATTTTAAGCCTCAAGTAGAAATACATATACATACATACACATACATGCATGTGTTTTCCTTAATTAATCACAGGAAAACAATTCTTTCCTTAAAAAAAATCATTACACAGAGGGTGATGATTGAAGCGCCAAACTCATATCTCAAATAAATAATATGATCAATACAAACCCCAAGTACAAGGCATTTTCCAAGAGAAGCACAATTGAATACTTATGTTATGCAGCCAAAATATTTTCCAACTGAGAATGGGACTTTAATTCTCCACCCAACCTTAGTTTTGACGGTGCTGGACCCGCCAACATTCAGGGGATCTCCTCGATATGAAGTCCCAATTAGACCTCACATTGTATGGAGTAGGAGTCCCAGTAGTGGTGGTAATGTTATGCCTTGACTGCAGAAACACATAGAGGGAAGTATGATAACTTTGGGTGAGAGCAAGTGTGTGACCCTACAGAGAGTCAAGTTTGATGCATGAAGGGAAAAGGAAATGCACCTCTTGGAAGCCTGTAATAGTACGACCCTTGAAAGGAACACACAAGCGAAATGAAATCACAAGCTAAAATGCAGAATAGTCCACAAGTTAAAGTGATGAGTTAATACAACAACACACATTCAACAAGATTCATACAAATGCAAACAAAATAGTTCATAAGCATACACGTAAGTTAAATAACATACATTTCCAATACAACAAGAATAGTCCTACTATATTAACAACATATGCATGAAAGTGTGTTGGCTCTGATTTTATTATTATAAGTGAAGGTTCCATTCATACATACACCATTGATGACCACTAGCCCCAATAGTGGAACATTACAGTCAAGAGCACATGCTCCTACAAAGAAGTATACTCACTCTATGCTACGGAGAAGCCAAGGCTCTTCACAATACTCCCAAGCTTTTCATAAGCCTAAGCCTAGCCAAAAGCTTGGCTCCCAAAATCCCCTTACACGAGTTATGAGGTTCTATTTATAACAAGTGGGGGTGACTCTTCAACTCCTCCCTGTGACCTTTGGACTACCCTCATAACTCTTCAACTTCTTCACAAAATAACATATTACATTACATGATGAATTTTCATATTCCACTCTTGACACTTAGAATTTCACTTACAAAATAATTACAATTAATATTGAATTTTACACTTGTACCCATATAAGACAAAATAGGGTAGAGACAACTTGACAGCCTAACAAGAGACAACACTATGATGCTGGAGTTTGGGAGAAGTCTAGCTCAGTAACCTCCATTTGCTACTTCTCGATCACATATTGGTGTCAAGCTTGGTACTGTGTGACGATGTCCCCAAATTGCTTAACGGTGTCTTGCTGGAAGCGAACTCTAGCCTCCATGGAATCCGGGTACACTGTCTTGGAACCTGTGTCCAACTCATTCTGAAGCATGATTAGCATTTTTCTGACTTTGACAGGACCATCGATGAACTTCTACATTTTCTATGTGTTCAGCTCCAAGTCTTCCCTATTAGCATCTTATCTTAGTTCCTCCAAGTACTCCTTGACCTCCTATCGGACTTGGTTCTTGGGTTTAGCTTCGGTGAGGGAACTGATTGATGGGATCTGATGTGTTCTTAACAAGACTACATCCAAACTACTTTACAACCACACATATGAGGCATGTATGTTGCCAATGAATGAAGCAAGCTGCTTATTGTTCTGAATCAACATTTGAACCTTCGCTTTCCCTAGCTC
The DNA here is from genome assembly GCA_000404065.3 of Pinus taeda. Taxonomy (NCBI): domain Eukaryota; kingdom Viridiplantae; phylum Streptophyta; class Pinopsida; order Pinales; family Pinaceae; genus Pinus; species Pinus taeda. Next base: position 98,191 of record APFE031287673.1, on the reverse strand, counting down.
TTCCTATGGCTTCATTTTCTTCACTAAGTCAAATGGGGCCCCTTTGAACTGCATTGTCCATTCTTGCACATAGGTGATGGAAGCTTGTATGTTTTTTAGAGTTTTGAAAAACTCTTTTCTCTACTGATGTAAGCCATGCAAACAGGCAATTGCTTTATGTATAATGACAAACTTGTCGTAGAGATTCTGCATTCAAGTGTTGATACTTTAGCAAGTATTGTTGCTCTCATCTCCCCCAATGTGGAAACTACATTATGCGCTATTTCTCAGAGTTGTTCTACCTCTTGCCTCGTAGCCTGCAAGTTCTATGTCAGTTGCTCATTCTCGGCTGTCAAATACTGAACATTTGATCTTGTTGCTCCTGCATAGGCCAAGTTGGCTTCGATAATGGAATTTGGATGCTTCCTAGTGTCTAACATTATCACCCTTTCTTTAATGAATGTAGGTGATACGTGATCATCTGGAAAGTGCTTCCTCCACGCTTGTACAATCCTCTTTTGGAACTCATCAAATGATAGAATGTACACATCCATAATTAGATCATCATCAAGGAGAACAACATCTCATTGCTCGCTTGGGGCTGGCTCTACTACTGGAGGTGGCGGGGATTAAGAGATGACACGTGGTGCCCTTAGCATCAGGTTAACATCTTCATGTTGTGGATCTTGTTCCAACTACATGTCTGTCACTTCAATCAATTGCTCAATCTGCTGAGCAAGCTCCCAATCTTGCATTTGTTCACCTTCCTCCTCAGCTGTTAGTTGTTGTTGTTCCTACTCTTCAACCTTTATTGGTGTTATTTTCTCTGTCATCACGCCTTACCTTTATTCGTCTTCATGTTTCTGCTTCTCTTCTTTTTCTCTCCTCCTGAACTCCTTTTCTTCCTTCAACTTCTTCTTTGTCTCCTACAACTTCGATGTGCTTCCTAGAACCTCTATTTTTCTTTCTTTCTCCACTCTACTCTCTACATCCTTTGCTTCCTCTTTGTTTATGCTACCAAAGTTTCTTTTATGAGAAGAGGATCTGCTTTCATCTTGTAGTTTTGTTCTCCCTCTGGACTATCAACAACCTTCCTCTTTCCCTTGTCCTACATGGGATTGTTGCCTTCTATTGTTGTTGCTTCTGGAGCTGTTGTTGTCTATGGAGCAGCCTATGAAGTTCTTACTAAACTGATCAGGTCATTGAGTCTGGAGGCATTGTAGCAGTACCTCCAGGGAACCTCCTCTGGCCAATGAAATACCATGTTAATCCATGGAATGTAAACTCTCGCAGAGTGGTCCTCACAAATACCGTGGGGATCATATGGATTAAGTCCCTAGTGCCAAATGTAAATTTTACTATCTCCTTAGCCTCGTCATCTGCGAATTTCAAGCTCTTTATCTCATATAGTCAAATATGCAAAGGAAGAGTGGGACATGGTGCTTTCTTCTTCCAGTGTAGCGTTGCTGACAACCCTGTAGCGAGATGGTATGATACTTCTTGCATGATTAGTTTGTCATTGGCATACCTTGGTAAGAAATGTGGAGGCTTCTCTCTACCAAACACTCTAATGAAGGTGTAACCTCGTGAGGCATACCAATTTGCAATGTCTATTATAGCCTCCATTACTTCACGGGACATGCAAGGTGGATCTTCTTCAAATATAATCTTGTATAGTGGGATGATAAAGTGGTCAATTAGTTGTGCCATCACTCCTTGAAAACTACATTTTGAAAGAAACTTGCAATAGATGTTCACAATGGTATCTCATGGTGTCTATGTCCATTTCATGCAAGGGAACTGTTGCTGCGGACAAATTGCATCCAGTAAGTATGCAGACATATATAACCTTTCTCGCTCACCAATGGGTAGATTCCGAGCATGTGTTACATGGACCTTCAATTGTTGAGCCAATAGATCTGAACAGTTGAACAACCTTCCATCATTCACCAACTAATCCAATAAGACTGCCCACCCTTCAGGAAATGTTTCAGTGCTCTCTTGACCATGGATTCTGCAAGCAAAGATGACCAAGAGCTGATAAGCCTTCCTAAGGGACTTTGTCTTGTACACATGGGTGGGTGTCCATTGAAACTTCAATGGCTCTTTCACCCAACATTTGATAATGTATCCTATGTTCACATAGCTGTGGGTGGCATAAAAAAGTGAGTCCATGCACTCAACTAGCTCAGGCAAGTGATACAATTTCTAAAAAGTCTTCTGCCCGGAAGGTGGCAAGCTTCTGCTTTCTCGCACTACTCAATGTCATAGTCTTCTCATCCATGTGCGAGATAATCGAGCTGATGATATTTGCACATGGGAAGGCAAGATACCTGCATGCAACCTTGTCTCACCCTAACTTCGAGATACTGAGATAAACATGTCGGTCCATTAAGTCTTCCTCAAAGTCTTTTACAAAAGAATCTTTAATTTATTGCCATGTTAGTGATGATCCCTTCTCTATAAACAATTGAGTATCTGCATACACTGACAAATCAACTGATGTTTGCTCAACTACTTCCCTAGTACTACTCTCAGTCATTTGCTTTGATGTAGCTCTCTTAGATGCCATGGTAATAGTGATTGTTGGAGAGATGCTCAACAACTGTTATGCCTGTGGGACAGAAATGACACTCATGGCAAGAAAATTTCAATTTTAAGGAAAACAACTTATAGACAAGTTCAAGAAACAAATCGGGCACTAGATGGGAAGGATTTCACAATTTTTCCTAACAGGGGGGATTGGATTCCTATGGGAATTGCACACTATTCAGTCCCAACAACCAAGGTGGAAGCCTTACGGTTGAAACTACGCAATGCACAGTTCAGCCTAAGCAAAGGCCTGGGAGAGATTGCGCATTGCATAGTCTTAGTGGCCAAGCTGACAGGATGACTCCTGGAATTGTGCAATGCATAATTGGAGCTAGCTTGAAATGTGCATTAGGCAATTCCAGAGGCCAAGCTTGTAGCTTGAGCCTCAGGATTGCACAATTCCAACTAGGCAAAGTGAAAATCGGCTAAGGGAAACCTAGATCTTCCCAAGGGAAGTGTGGAAAACAAGAAGATCTAAGAGATAGTGTGTATCTGATTGTAGATCTGATTAAGTGAAAGATAAATGCATGTGAATCAAGTGCAATAATTAATCAAATGGAAGGAATACAAACTAAGTGAGGAGAGTCATAGCAACGACGACTATTAGTGTAGAAAAAGGAAAACTAATGTGACACTTGGGAAAGACAACCTAAAACTTAAAACAACACTTCTACAAGTTAAAACATCAACCACCATGAAGAGAAACAAGTGAAACAACACTCACACGAGCCAAATGACAAAAAGTGACAGAAAAAATGACAAAAGACGATAAAAGCTAAAATCACCTAGAAAAGAGATAACGATCACACTGAAGGTTCCTTAATCTCTTTGAGAATGCTAAATCTCCAAGATCGAGTGTGAAAATGAGATCTAGAAGCGTCGATTAAATAGATTTGGATAAATTAGGGTTTATGATGCACATGCCTAAAATCAAGAAACAATGACACTTGGTAGAAGTTTCTAAAAATAGTGCAAGTGCCTCCTTTGGGATACTAAAAGTAGATCCCCATTTTCTAGGATTTTTTTTTATTTATTTATTTATTTATTTTTTCTCTTTGATTTTTCTAGGAAAATTTTCCATGCACATTGTCGGGAAAGACTGTGCAGTTCTGGGGAACTAGGCAACTTTCTGCTCAGTGCACAATGCAGTTTCTGAGCTCAGTGAGGGTTGAACAATTTCTAAGCTTAATGTTTAGTTTCCTCCCATGACTGCGCATTTTCTGAGCACAAGGCTCACTGGCAGTCAGGACTGTACAATTCCCATCATCAAGGATGCTTGCCCTCAAGGATTGAGTATTTACTGGAGGCAAGCCCAGAATTGCTGTGAGACCAAGTTGGGAGATCAACTTGTGATTTAGAAGAATCAACTAAGTAAGCAAACACAAGAAAAAATGAAAATATAAGTGTTAGTCGAAGCATTAATACCTGGTTCAATGTGAGATGAGCTATTATGGCTAAGAAGGAAGGCTCCAAAATCAAAGCATAGGAAAAATTTTGGAGGGTGGTTGTAGTCGCTACAACATTGGCAACACACTTGTAGAACTCCATCTCTCTGTATGGATCTTGTCTCATGCAAAGTGAGTCTAACTCATCCAAAAGTATTATACAGTTCTTTAATTATCATACCTTCTTCACTTAGCTTGAGTTAAAGTTGTAGTCCCTACCGTTCTCTTCATCGGCAACACACAAACCAATCCAATTCAGATTGAGTTCTTTCGATTGGGGATGAGGGGTATATATATGCATAAGTAAAATAGATGGTTATAGTTTTATTTTCATCTCTGGTGTTGCTTCACTGCCAGTAGGCCTGGACAGTACCCTGACAGAGTCACTTCAGGAACACAAGCATTGCTTTGCTGTCAATGAACTTGGAAAGTGCCCCGACGAAGTTACTTGCTTCACCTCTCTGCGCAAGAAGCCTTTCTCTTCTTTTTCCCTTTATTCCATTTTTATTTGTTTAAAGAACCATGCATAGGAACTTATTTATTTCATGGGGAAGAAGAGGGATCTCGACTTATTGAGAGTAGAAGAGGTTGTCCCTTCAGAGAAGGATATTTATATATACCTCTGACATAATTGTTAAGGTTTTCCCCCTCTTCTTACTCTATTTGACTTAGTTGACAAGGGTTAACCGAAAATATAATACCGATTAGAGTAGGTCGTACTAGTTAAAAGTGCAAGCATTGTGATTTCACCATGAATCTCTCTGAAAGGAACGTATTTTCCATTAGGGTATCATCGACTAAATGAAATGCAACATTCACATAAAGAGAAGGAATAGATAGATAACCAAGTGTTGATAGCATTACAAGTTCCTCTTGAACTTCACCCTGCTTGTCTAAGAAGCCAAACACAATTTCATGCAAAAACTAACCTACAACTGCAAAAGAAAACAAACTAAAGGAAAGAAGCGGGGTAAAGGTGAATGCAAGAAAATCAACGAAATAAAGAAGAAAAGAAAACAACTACTCATACTCTTAACCTAAATAGAGCATAGGCCAACTTATGTAAAGTGATACTTCCAATGCATCCATCGGCATATTGGCTGGCCTATGTAGGCGAGAGCATGTATGTCAAAAAGGATATACAAGCAAACCAACAAACAATAAAGATAAAACAATACAAACCAAAACCTTCGAAGTTTGCATGAACTCACAGAAAAGTAAAAACGGAAAGAGCATAAAAGGCACTTTGCGGATGTACCATGGTGTTCAAACACATTGCGAGTTGAAGGCAAGCAGGTACAAACTTTCAAACTTGTAAAACGAGAAAAGAAGGAAATTTTCATTTTGCAATAGTTCTTGCTACATATGACTCCTCCAATGACTGGGCGATAGGATCATGATATACAGATGGAGCATGCGAAGATTGGAAGATAAATTGATTTTCAATGTGTATAATAGAGTGATGAGGAGCTTGGAAAGATTCAACACATTTATGATCGGAAGTGGAACTAACCTCAAGGATACGAGAACCTGACATAACCATCAAATCGGGTTGTAGTTCCTCGATAGCTTGGATAAGTTCCAATTCATTAGAAGATGGATCATCGAAGACCGATGGCTTATAATGATCAACAATTGAAGAATCAGAATCATGATTGAATGAATGCACGATAAGATCATGACATCCATGATCATAAAGTTTAAGATCACGAATAGAGGCATCCTCATGATCTGATGAATCATAAAGAGGGGATAACGAAGAACAAGAAATTTCACCTTCTATGTTATTGGAAAAGTAAGATGAGAGATTGGGAGGATCAGAGAAAATTGATTTTTACTCTCCGCGTTCAAATGAAGAGATGGTATTCCACGTGTTCTGCAAATGATCAAAAGTAGTGACATTAGAAGATGAATTCTCACAAGATTGAATAGAAATAATACAATTGTGGAAAATGTCAGGATAATACGGAAGAGGTGCGGACGGAAGAAGGTCATCATTCACCGCAGATTCTTGTTCAGGCTCCCACACATACTCATACAAAATGATATCAAATATTTGTTGTTCAACACCAACTCCATCCAGAACTTGATCCTTGTGAACATCGAAAGAGAGATCCGAAACAAGTGAACACAACACATCGAAATCTGTAGGATTAAAGGGACCAAAGAATGGAGGACGAGTAGATAGCACTTCATCACAACCATCAGAGTCGTAGTCCAAATATGCACTGAAATTGTGAGTAAGAGGGGCAGGAGGAGATGGTGGTAGATCATTAAGTAAATTCTCAACTTCTCCCACCTCAACCTGCAGAATTAGAGTTGTTTGATGAGAAGGGGACGAAAGGTCACTTAGAGCAGCAACCTTGTCCGTTGCAGATTTAGAAGCTTTAACACCAAGGTATGTTGGGAGAGGTTCAAAATATTCTAACTCATGTGGATTTTCAGATATGTGGACAATATATAGAAATATGTTTACCAAGAAATACTAATCAACTTCATCTTCGGGAAATTCAAAGCAGTAATGCATAAAACAATCGTGAAAATCATGAACAGATTCATCTAGTGCTTTTCGCAATTTCAAAATTTTATTATTAAGGGCTTTGCGATCATAGAGATCGAAAGAACGACATGATTCTATGAAAAATTGTTCGAAAGAGTGAATGGAGGTATTAGGAAATGTGTTACACCAGTCTTGCACGCGCCCTTTGAACTTGAGAATGAACAAACTACAACCAACATCCTCACAATGGATGTTGTGCTTTGTGCATAAATCAAGAAATTGTGCAGTGTGCTAAAATAAGGTTGTTTCGCCCTCGCCATTAAATTTCAAATTGGACAAGTCGTCGATAATTCTCGCCGACACTTTCAGATTTGTGTTTCTGGAAAAATATGTCGAGGTTATGATTGGTGAGAAGTCATCAAATGTGTGTAGAGATTCAAAACAGACTTCGAGGGTTCAACTTATCATCTGGCCCTCCTTCTAGCGCCATAAATGTTGATAGTGTTGGACTCACCCACATTCAGGGGATCTCTCAATATGAAGTCTGAATTAGACCTCACACTGTTTGGAGTAAGAGTCCCAACTGTGGCTGGTAATGTTATGCTTTGACCACAGAAATGCATAGAGGGAAGTATGATGACTTTGGGTGAGAGAAAGTGTGTGACCTTGCAGAGAGTCAAGTGTGATGCATGAAGGTTCCAACACACGAAGGGAAAAAGAAGTGTGCCCCTTGGAAGCCTGTAATAGTATGCAACTTTAAAGGAACACATGAGCAAAATGACATCACAAGCTACGATGCAGAATATTCCACAAGTTAAAGTGATGAGTTAATACAACAACACACATTCAACAAGATTCATACAAATGCAAATAACATATGTGTAAGTTAAATAACATACATTGCCAATACAACAAGAATAGTCCTACTATATTAACAAAATATGCATGAAAGCGTGTTGGCTTTGATTTTATTATTATAAGTGAAAGTTTCATTCATACATACACCATTGACGACCACTAGCCCCAATAGTGGAACACTATAGTCAAGAACACCTGCTCCTCAAAAGAAGTATACTTGCTCTATGCTACGGAGACGCCAAGGCTCTTCACAATACTCCCAAGCTTTTCCTAAGCCTAAGCCTAGCCAAAATCTTGGCTCCCAAAAGCCCCTTATATGAGTTATGAGGTTCCATTTATAACAAGCGAGGGTGACTCTTCAACTACCCTTTGTGACCTTTGGACTACCTCATGACTCTTCAAATTATTCACAAAATAACACATTACATTACATGATGACTTTTCATATTCCACTATTGACACTTGGAATTTAACTTACAACATAATTACAAATAATATTGTATTTTACACGTGTACCCATATAAGACAAAGTAGGGTAGAGACAACTTGACAGCCTAACAAGACACCAGAATATGATGTTGGAGTTTGGGATAAGTCTAGCTCAACAATCTCCACTTGCTACTTCTCGGTCACATATTGGTGCCAAGCTTGGTACTGTGTGATGGTGTCCCCAAACTGCTTAACGGTATATTTCTGGAAGCAAACTCTAGCCTCCATGGCATCCGAGTACGCTGTCTTGGAACTTGTGTCCAATGCATTCTGAAGCATGAGCAACATTGTTCTAAATTTCATAATACCATTGATGAACTTCTACATGTTCTCTGTGTTTAGCTCCAAGTCTTCCCTAGTGGCATCTTTTCTTAGCTGCTCCAAGTACTCTTTGACCTCCTGCTAGACTTGATTCTTAGGTTTAGCTTTGGTGAGGGAACCGATTGATGGGACCTGGTGTGTTCTCACCAAGACATCCAAACTACTGTACAACCACACATATGAGGCCTGTATTATTCGAATGAATGAGGCAAGATTCTTGTTGTTTTGAATCAACATTCGAACCTTAGCTTTCTCTAGCTCTGCATATGGCTTCATTTTCTTCACTAAGTCATGTGGGGCCCCTTTGAACCACATTGTCCATTCTTACATATAGGCGATGAAAGCTTGTATGTTTTTTAGAGTTTTGACAAACTCTTGGCTCTACTACTGTAATCCATGCAAACAGACAACTACTTTATGTACGGTGACAAACCTGTTATAGAGCTTCTAGATGGTTTCTCCAAGCATTGATACTTCATCAAGTATCATTGCTCTCATCTCCCTCAATGCAGAAAATGCATTATGCGCTACTACTCAGAGTTGTTCTACCTCTTGCCTGGCAGCCTGCAAGTTTTGTACCATTTGCTCATTCTCGATCACCAAACACTGAACGTTTGATCTTGTTTCTCTTGCATAGGCCAAGTTGGCTTCGATAATGGCATTTGGATGCTTCCTAGTGTGTGACACTATAACCCTTTCTTTAATGAATGAGGGCGATGCGTGATCATCCATAAAGTGCTTCCTCTACATTTGTACAATCCTCTTTTGTAACTCATTGAATGATAGATTGTACACATCCATCACTGTATCATTATCAAGGAGAACAACATCTCCTTGCTCGCTTGGGGTTGGCTCTGCTTCTAGAGGTGGTGGAGACTGAGGGATGACTTGTGGTGCCCTCAACATTAGGTTAACATCTTCATGTTGTGGCTCATGTTCCAAATCCATGTCTGTCACTTCACTTAGTTGCTCAATCTGCTGAGCAAGCCCCCAATCCTGCATCTGTTTAGCTTCCTCAGTTGTTGGTTGTTCTTGTTCTTGCTATTCAACCTATATCGAAGTTGTTTCCCCTATCATCACACCTTGCCTTTTTTATTTTTCTTGTTTCTTCTTCTCTTCTCGTTATCTCCTCCTCAACTCTTGTTCTTCCTTCAGCTTCTTCTCTATTTCCTATAGCTTCAATTCTGCTTCTTGCAACCTCTACTTTTCTCTCTTCCTCTGCTCTACTCTCTGCATCCTTTTCTTCCTCTTTCCTTCTCCTTCTAAAGCTACTTTCATGAGAGGAGGATCTGCTTTCATTTTGCAATTTTTTTCTCCCTCTTGACTATCGACAGTCTTCCTCTTTCCCTTGTCCTGCATGGGATTGCTGCCTTTTGTTGTTGTTACTTCCGGAGTTGTTGTTGTCTATGGAACAGCCTGTGAATTCCTTGCTAAACTGACATGTTGATTGAGTTTAGAGGCATTGTAGCAATACCTCCAAGGATCCTCCTCTGGCCAATGAAATGCCCTGCCGATCCACAGAAAGTAAACTCTCATACAATGGTCCTTACAAATATCATAGGGATAATATGGATTAAAATTCCTAGTGCCAAATTCAAATTTCACTATCTCCACAGCCTCATCATATGTGACTTTCAATATCTTTATCTCGTATAATCTAATCTACAAAGGAAAAGTGGGACATGGTCCTTTCTTCTTCCTGTGCAGTCCTATTAACAACCTTGTAGTGAGATGATATGATACTTCTTGCATGATCTGTTTTTTAGTGGCATACCTTGGTAAGACATGTGGAGGCTTCTCTCCACCAAACACTCTAATGAAGGTACCACCTTGTGAGGCATACCAATTTATGATGTCTACTATCGCCTCCATTGCTTCTCGGGACATGCAAGGTGGATCTTCTTCAAAGATAATCTTGTACAACGGGATGATAAAGTGGTCAGTTAGTCGTGCCATTACTCCTCGATAACTACATTCTCAAAGCAACTTGCAATAGATGTTCATAGTGGTCTCTCATGGTGTCCATGTCAATTTCATGCCAGGGAACTACTGTTGCACATAGATTTCATCCAATAAGTATGTAGACATATAGAACCTTGATTGCTCACCCTTAGGAGGATTCTGAGCCTGTGATACATGGGGCTTCAATTATTGAGCTAGCAAATCTGACCAGTTGAACAACCTCCCATCGTTCACCTACTAATCCAATAATACTGCCCACCCTTCAAGAAAGGTTTCAGTGCTCTCTTGACCATGGATTCTACAAGCAAAGATGGTGGTGAGCTCCACTATTG
>APFE031287673.1:45806-68831 GCA_000404065.3 Pinus taeda | reverse complement strand
TGAAAATTGCAGAATTGAAATGAAAGCAAGAGATGACTAATCTACTTTGCTGAAATAAAATTGCATAATTGAAATGAAAGCAGGAAATGCCTAATCTACGCTTGCTGAAATGAAATTGCAGAATTGAAACGAAAGCATGAAATGCCTAATCTATGCTTGCTGAAATGAAATTGTAGAATTGAAATGAAAGCAGGAAATGTTTAATCTACTTTTGCAAAATTCAAATTGCAGAATGGAAATGAAACAACTGCTCTACTTTTGCTGGAATAAACTACTTAGCAAAATGTTGCAATAAAAAATAGAAGAAAAGTAGTAATCACAAAATACTTTGACCCTTCCCTGGAAACGGTGCCAAAAAGAGTGCTGAGCTCCAGTATTGCAGCAATAATGCTGCAACTCCTAGGGCTTCCTTCTTTACTTTTATCAACCTCGTAGTTCGTAACAAACTTGGAAGTGACAGTGTTGTATGCACAAGTACTAGCTCTTACTAAAGGCTGTCACTTGATCAACCGGCGCAAGTTCACTAGGAGCTTAAGCCAACTTCTATAAGTTCTTAGAAGAAGCTTTAACTATGATGAAAGGAAACTAACTCTACAGTGGCTATTCTACTTGCAGAAAGAAAAGGAAAACTGAAATGGAATGCAAACCCTAGCAAACCCTAGTAAACCCTAGTTGTGCAAGAAAAGAGATGGAAACAATTGAAATGAGTGCCATTGATTACTGAAAAGAAAATTTTCATTTATTTAAGCTACTTCTGAAGAGAAATGAGAATAAATCATATTTTTGTACTTTTGAGTATTGTTATGTGGAATTATTATGCTTATGGTTTTACTGGTTGTGACTGTGCAAAAGTTTGGTGGCAAAGTAAGATGGAGTTGGCTTCTACAGATGGTGAGGAAAGTGTGGAGGGGTCCTAAGAAGTCCCTAGTACCCTTTTGGAGACTTCCATTGCAATCAAACTTCGAAAAATCACTCGCAAGAAATTCTACAGGAGGCTGCAGGGGATTTACAGGAGATTCTACAGGAGGATCTACACGAGGAGGCTGAAAGTGGTTTTTGGAGGTTTGAAGGTGGAAAAAAGGATGGGAAAGGGGAGATGAAGGTTTGATGAAGGTGTTGAGGGGTCTAGAACTTTGTCAATGAGGATCGGGGCCGAAGGGGATGGTTGGATTTGTTCAAAAGGCAAGAAAGCAACTTTATGGAAAAATGCATAAATTAGGGAAGATTAGCGAAATATGGAAAAAAGTGGGGAAATCTTTGAGATATGAATCGGTATAGGCTATGTTACAGAGGGATGATAAGCTGGAATGTTCTACAAGAGAGCTGCACACTTACTTCTCAAAACTGACCAAAGCAAGAACAAAAAACCAGAGTTTTGTCCATCTTAACCTAATTTTGACCTAAAACCACAAAAATGTTGAACAAAACTTTATGAACAGAAGATTATGCAAGAAAACCATGATAAATCATGTGAATCCAAACTAATATCAACTTCCCCAACTCGAAATATCACTCTAGCAATTGCATTGGGAGAGCAAAAACTGTGTTTTTGATGGCAGCAGTAGTGCCTTGACCTCAAATCATGGTCCCAAGGAGGGAGAAAGAAGATCAAGACCTGTTGATGGCCTTTTTGGATCTTTTCCTACTACTGCAGCAAACTACTTAAGCAACTTGAAGCAAAAACAACTATTCTAACCATCAAAAGCAACCTAATTTAACAAATCAAGATTAACCTAAACAACAGAAATTATCTTATGAATGCAAGAAAAAGCATATAAGTACACAAAGGAGGTGTTGGATAACTTGGGTTGGGCCCTAACCCAAGATCTTCAGCCCTTTAGAAAAGATCAGTGTTGGTTCAAAACTTGATTCATCTTCATTTATCAAAAAATAGCAGTTACATCACAAAATCGTCTTAAAAAAGAGCTCGAAAATGAGCTGAGTACAAGGCTGCACAAAAGTGCGAAAATATACTATGAAATGGCTAACCTACTGAGGCTTGAAGCCTTCTTATTTATACAAGTGGGGACTCCCAACATTCCTCCTAAACTTAAGGAACTCGGCTGCCTAGAACTGAAGATAATAGCAGCCCTACTTGACTTGCTCGGCTGCCCCTTGGAATCATCAGTGTGCACCTTTGTACTCCGAGATGTTGATGGAGAATTTGAGTAAGCGGTCATTTAATGAAGGGGAAACCCCTCCTATAAGTCCTCATCGCTATTTCCTCGAGTTTGGCTGTCATCTTGCTCATAAATTCCTGGTCCTTGTCCAAAATTGTCCAAAAAATCTGCAATAAACACTCATTAGACTACATGGCAAAGTGACCATCCCCATTCACTCTATTGACATAAATATATTAAAAAACATGCACAAAAATATTGAGAATGGTGTATTAAATGAAAATAATAGGTAGAATGAGCCCATATAGTTACCCATTTCTGGGGCTCATCAGATGGCCAAGAGATGATAAGCCTTCCTGTGGGACTTTGTCTTGTACACATGGGTGGGTGTCTGTTGAAACTTCGATAGCTGTTTCACCCATCTTTTGACAATGTCTCTTCTGTTCACATAGTTCTAGGTGGCATAGAAGAGTGAGTCCATGTGCTATACTGGCTCAGGTAAGTGATACATTTGTTGAAAGTCTTATGCCTGGAAGGTGGCAAGCTTTTGCCTGTTGGCACTACTCAATGTCATGGTCTTCTCATCCATGTGTGAGACAATCCAGCTGATGATATCTGCACACGGGAAGGAGGGATACTTGCATGCAACCTTATATATCCCTAACTTCTGAATACTAAGATAAACCTGCCAGTCCTCTAAGTCAACCTCAAAGTCTTTTGTAAAAGCATCTTTAATCTATTTCCATGTTAGTGATGATCCCTTCTCTATAAACAACTGAGTATCTGCATACACCAGAAAATCAAATGATGTTTGCTCCACTGCTTCCCCAATACTTCTCTTAGTGGTTCCCTTTGACGCAACTCTCTTAGATGCCATGATAATAGTCATTGTTGGTGAGGTTCTTAACAACTGTTGTCCCTGTGAGACATAAAGGACACTCATGGCAAGAAAATGCTAGTTTTACGAAAAATAACTTACAGACAAGTTCAAGCAACACATCGAGCACTAGGTAGGAATGATTGCATAATTTTTCCTAACAAGGGGGGGATTGGCTTCTTACGAGAACTACACATTGCGTAGTCCTAGTAGCTAAGGTTCAAGCCTAATGGTTAAAATTGCGTAATGCGCAGTTCAGCTTGGGCAGGGGCCTGGGAGAGTGGGAGAAACTGCACATTGTGCAGTCTCAGTGGCCAAGTTGATAGGATGGCTCCTAGAACTATGTAGTGTGTAGTTCAATCCAACTTGGACTATGCACTGTGCAATTCCAGAGGCCAATCTTGTGGCTTCATCCTTAGGATTGTGAAGTGTTAGCTAGGAAAAGTGAAAACCGACCAAGGGAAACCAAAATTTGCGAAAGAGAAGTGTGGAAAACAAGAATATTTGAGAGATAGTGTGAATCTAAGTTAATATATGACTAAGTGAAAGATAAATGCATGTGAATCAAGTGCATAAATTAATCAAATGGAAGGAAAACGAAGTAAGTGAGGAGAGTCGCCGTAACAACGACTATTGGTGCAAAAATAAGAAAACTATTAATACACTTTGGAAAGGCAATCTAAAACTTAAAACACCACTTATACAAGTTAAAATTCTAGCAACCACGAAGATAAATAAGTTAAACAACACTCGCACAAGCCAAACGACAAAAAGCGATAGAAAAAGTGACAAAAGATGATAAAAGCAAAACTCACCCAGAAAAGCGACGATGTTTGCACCGAAGGTTCCTTGATCTCCTCGGGAATGCTAGAGATCCAAGATCAAGTGTGAAAATGAGCTCTAGAAGCTTCAATTAAATAGATTTGGACAAATTAGGCTTTATTACGCACATGCCTAAAATCAAGGAAAAATAGACACTTGGTGGAAGTTTCTAAAAATAGTGCAGTGCCTACTTCAGGATACTAAAATATATCCCTATTTTCTAAGGATTCTTTTTTATATTTTTTCTCTTTGCTTTTTCCAGGGAAACTTTCCATGCACACTGCCGGGAAATACTGCAGAGTTCTGGGGAACTGGGCAACTTTCTGGCTCAGTGCACTGTGCAGTTTCTAAGCTCAGTGAGGGTTGCACAATTTTTGGGCTCAGTGTTGGGTTTCCTCCCATGACTACACATTTTCTAAGCTCAAGGCTCACTGACATTCAGAACTGTGCAATTCCCATCATCAAGGGTTCTTTCCCTCAAGGATTATGTGGTTTTTAGAGGCAAGCCGATAACTGCTGTGAGACCAAGTTGGGAGATCAGCTTGTGACTTAGAAGAATCAAATAAGTAAGAAAATACAAGCAAAAATGAAAAGATAAGTCTCATTTGAACCATGAAAACATGGGTCAATGCGAGATGAGTTGTTGTGGTTAATAAGGAAGGCTCCAAAATTGAAGCATAGGAAAACATTTGGAGGGTAGTTGTAGTCACTACAACACCAAGATAAGCTACAACCACATTTACTTGTAGTTGTCAACCCCAAGCCATATCTAGTGCTTGAGGTAGAGTGCTTTCAGAGGAGCCTTGAACCAATATTATCAGTTGAGACAAGGTGTCTTGAGGTTGCCTTACTTCCACCCACTAGTTATAAAATTAACCAACCAAAAACATTGAACCACTCTCTTATGCTTTGACAAGCCTTTTGTTGTCAGCCTTGAAATTTTATATTTCTACCCTTAAAATCCTCAAGGTATCCATTAAGTTAGGAGAATCTTCCCCTCCTTCTTGTTCGACTGATTTTTCTTCCTTGCCATCCCATGAGTGATTAGAACTATCACTACCATCTTGTTGTTCATTTCTCGGTTCATTGGTTCTATGTTATACCATCCTTTGCTCTTCTTGTAGTCTTTTACCTTCATCTCTTCTGGCCTTAGTGTCTTTTATGTGTTGTCATACACACACATTATTGTTATATTTTAATAAAATTAAGATACATAATAACATTATCACCTTGGCTTGTTGTTGGAAATATGTTGGTGTAAATCTAACTGCAACGTTACACTTTAGTTAGCATGTCAGTATCAACACAATAATAACCAATCATTAATATCATGCTATGCAGATATCACAGTAAAATATGCAAAGCAACACATATAATCAATGCACAAACAACCAAGTTTTTAATGCTCGACATGAGGCTTTTAAGGCCTCGCTGAATCTTCAAAGGTCCAACGTCGAACCTTTGCTTTTTAATTCTATGATAGAGCCCTTCCAGTCTAAGTATTGAACTTATAAGTTCTGATACTACTATGTAACATATTAGCATTTCATAATTTCCTTTGGTTGTAGGAAGGAAACCGAGAGGTAACCACAAACCATTTGCGGAATTGGAAACTAGCCCTTTCAACCCCATAGAAGGATCTCTCTTTAAACTCAATCACTAAAGACTGGTTTCAATGAAGAACAATGCCTCGATCTTCGGTAAATAACAAAGTTTATAGGTGTGGTGGCAGGGCAGAGAAAAACCCATTGGGAATGGAATTAGTAAAAATTGAGATCAATGACGTGGTGGGTGCTCGGTGAATTGGGAAAAATTGTTCAGACGCAAGATAGAAACACTTCCTTATGCCAATTAATAGTTTCAGATGTGAGAATAATAAATAAATTAGATAACCATCTCAAGGCATCAACCAATGGATGAATCTTAAAATGATTATGGTAGAAAAAACATATGGAATGTATAAATGACTACAATAGAGCACCAATAAATCGATGAATTCTGAAACAAGTTTTTCATTTAAACATCATAGGAAGAAATATAACACACACAAAATAGGAAACACTCACATAAGAGAGCTGAATCATATGAATCTTTGAAGAGATTTAACTAGGTACTTCTAATCCACCAATTTCATTAAAACTCAGAAAAAATTACAATATGCACAATGTTCTTTCCTCTCCAATCTAACCAACCAAAACTAATTTACATGTCTTTACATCATTATATACAATGAGGAATTCAAATCATTGCTCTGGGTGGTCGAATTCACTTCATAAAGTTCGAATGGTATAGATGCAATGCATCTTCACTTGCTATGTAGAAAAAATAGAAACTGCTATTACAATTAAGAAGCATCAACTCAAACAATGCATCTCTGTTTAACAACTCAAACTACATGATTTTAAACCTATTGACATGATTTTAAACTTATTGACACTTATCCAACAACCAAAACGACTTCTATAAGTTTCAACATTCGAAATTTTCCAAAATAACATTGACTGATATGTTTGCACAGCAAGTCTACTACGAAACATGGACTAAATTTATGAAAAAATAACGTTCAAAGATGAGCTCATATATCCTGAATCCTGACCGATATTACAAAAATGAGAGAGGCTTTTGTATATTAGAGTGTCCTTGAGAGAAACCTCTCTCAGTTTCTAAACATTCCTCTCCAAATTCTCATAATCTTCACCCAAAAATCATAACTAAAATAGGAAATGCCAAAACCTAAAAATAGATTGTAAAGATGCATTTGAGTATTCCAATATATGATACATGTGCAAAAACTGAAGGAGGTTTTTGTTCTTTGGTCTATTCTTGACAACAACAAAAAATTTTGTTTTCCAAAATTCAACTCCTTTTTTTTAGAAATATCATTTGAAAATGATGACAAAAACAATCAATTTCGTAGCAAATTCATAGCAAGTCCAAGTAGCCCTTCGTGCTCTGTATGTTTGCACACCTCCTATGGAAAATGGATCAAATGGGTAGGATTGAAATGTATGTATGATGGTGTATAACTCTTGAAGAAGACTCTCTAATGCTTGAATACCTCCTAGATGAACAACAAGAGGCAAACACACTTTGATTCCTAGATTATAGGATCCTAACATTGGCTCCAATAGGGATGGCATCCTCCCTGTGAGGTGCCAAGAACATCAATGGAATCTAACTACAATCTTCTCTGACCTGCAACCTTCTCCAATTGAAGCCAAATTGTCGCAATCTAACCAATAGATAGACTGAAAATAAAATCCACATTAGAAAGACATTATTGCAATTGAAAACTAAAGCGTGCTCATTCCTATGAGCTTATTTATATATAGAGAAACCTACTCTGAGTTGATCTCTGAAAATATGAATTAGGTGATACTAAAATTCCAATGCAACCAGTCCAATAGCTCCTTAACTATGGCTTCTTGACTGTGCTTCAACAGAATCAAAACTGGAACATGTATGGGCAATGGAAACTGATTGTAGGCTTGATCTTCATAGCTAAAACATGTTCAGAACTCTATAGTGAACAATTCCTCCATATAGATAGCTATGGGATCATGAAAGACATGACTTATTGGTTTATCTTCAATTTATTCTACAAATTGATAATCATTCTTGGACATTTCATATATGCTTTCATTGCCACCATATAGTTTCAACTGTGAGTCATAAAACCCATTCTCAAAACACTCCGCAATCTAAATATCAAATGGCAACACTGCCACTTCTCAT
Organism: Pinus taeda; assembly: GCA_000404065.3. Lineage (NCBI taxonomy): Eukaryota > Viridiplantae > Streptophyta > Pinopsida > Pinales > Pinaceae > Pinus > Pinus taeda. Next base: position 61,277 of record APFE031287673.1, on the reverse strand, counting down.
TTCGGTTGACAAAGGTTCTCAAAGGACTGATTTTGACATTGGAAATTGTGGGACTGAATTTGAACTTCTAAGGCTTGAAGATATTTCTCAAGTTTTTCAACAAACTCTTCTAAAAAGTTGGTCTTGACTTCAGAGCTACATTTGCATGACTTTAAATAAATAGGTAAAAAATTTGAGAAAGCATCATCAATTTGATCATCATCAAAATTATCCCAGTATTCTTTGAAACCTTCAATAGAAATAGGGTCTGCCACATATCATGACATCATGTTTAACAAGCAACCAGATCAATGGTTTAAGCTCTGAATGCTACGGACAATGGAGTTGTCATCAGTATTCTGCAATCTGGATTCTCTGACATTGGAATCCCCCGTGAAAAAATATATAACCTTTTGATGTCCAACTACTTTTCATCATCAGTAATTGGATCTAAATCATTGTAGGAAGGAAACCCATAGGTAACCACAAACCACTTGTAGAATTGGAAACTATCCCTTCCAACCCCATAGAGGGCTATCTCTTTCAATTTAGTCACTAAAGAATGGTTTCAATGAAGAACAATGGATATATATTTGGCAAATAACAAAGTTTATAGTTGTGATGGCAGGGTGGAGAAAAACCCATTGGGCATGGAGTTAGTAAAAAATGAGATCAATGACTTGGTGGGTGTTCGGTGAATTGGGAAAAGATGTTTATAGGTAAGATAGAAATACTTCCTTACGTCAATTAATAGTGTGAGAAGAATAAAGAAAGTATATAACTATTTCAAGGCATCAAACAATGGGTCAATCTTAAAATGATTATGGAAGAAAAAACATATGGAATGTCTAAATGACTGCAACATAACACCATTAAATAGATGAATTTTGAAACAAGTTTTTCATCTAAACCTCATAGGAATAAATATAACACACACAAAATAGGAAACACTCATATAAGAGATATAAATCACATGAATCTTTGAAGAGATTTAACCAGGTATGTCTGATCCACCAATTTCATTAAAACTCAGAAAAATTACAATATGCACAGTGTTCATTCCTATCTAATCTAACCAACCATAACTATTTTCCAGGGCTTTACATCATTATATACAATGAGGAATTTGACTTACCACTATAGGTGGTCGAATTCATTTCATAAAATTTGCATGGTCTAGATGCAATGCATCTTCACTTACCATGTAGAAAAAAATAGAAACTGTTATTACAATTTAGAAACATCAACTCAAGCAATGCATCTTTGTTTAACAACTCAAACTACATGATTTTAAACCTATCAACATGATTTTAAACTTATCGACACTTATCCAACAACTAAAATGACTTCTAGAAGTTTCAACATTCAAAAATTTCCAAAATACATTGACTAATATGTTTGTGTAGCAAGTCTACTACGAAACAAGGACTGAATTTCTGGAAAAATATGATTCAAAGATGAGTTTATATATCCTAAATATTGATAGATGTTACAAAAATGAGAGAGTTTTTTGTATATAAGAGTGTCTGTGAGATAAACCCCTCTCAGTTTCCAAAAATTCCCCTCTTCTAGATCCTCACAATATGCACCTAAACATCATAACCAAAACAAGAAATACCAAAGCCTGAAAAAATAGGCTGTAAAGATGTATTTGAATCTTCCAATATATGACACCTGTGCAGAAATTGAAGGAGGTTTTTGTTCTTTGTTCCGTGCTTGACAATTTTTTTTTATTTATTTTTCCAAAATTAAGCTCCATTTGGTCAGAAACAACTTTTGAAAAGGATGACAAAAATAGTCAATTTCACAACAAATTCATAGCAAGTCCAAGTAGCCCTTCATAATATATATGTTTGCACACCTGCTCTGGAAAAATGGATGAAATGGGTAGGTTTAAAATTTATTTGTGATGGTGTATACCTCTTGAAGTAGTCTCTCCAATGCTTGCATACCTCCTAGATGAATAGTAAGAGCTAAACACACTTTGATTCCTAGATTATATGATCCTAACATAACGTACCCCCTACTATCCCTAGCCCCACTAAGGGTAGAAGGAGGCAATTACTAGACTGACCCAAACTCTAAGGTCTAGTTATGGAAATGTGGTCTAAAGTTTTTGACCTCTTACAACTTCTTCAAAACATAAAATAGATAGCATTGTTGATTTCATCTCATTGAGACCTTTCCAATGATATAAAATTTGTCTCAATATGGATCCTGGATTGAGAGATATGACCAATTAGATTGTTGGCCCCCATGTGGCTACCAAATCACATTTCATTTCATGCCAAGTGGTATTTTTCAACCCACTCATACTAGGGCACAAATTGATCCCAATTCACATGACTTTATTGTAACATAATATATAATATATGCTTGATGTATGTGAGTGTAGGTCCTCAATGACCATGTCAACCCAGAAAATAATTCTTAGTGGGGATCAACCGTGTTCCCCTTTAGAACTACTAATGAAATGATCTCCTAGGCTACGTGGCATATGCACCAGTGATAGCCTTTGGTACCTCCCTGTTGACTCATACATAGAACATAACGCACGCGACACATGTTCCCACTAAATGGGCCCCACACACCAAGTCACCCTCGGACTTAAATCCCAGTGTGTGCTACAAGGTCATCTGCCCAAATATCTGGGGTCTAAGGTTGAGGTTGACATCACCATTCCTAAGTAATGAGGTGACGTCATCTCTTGTCACATCCTTCATGTCGCATTCCACATAACTATGGATCCCACTGTAAAGTCTTCTAGTATTATTTAACTTGGGTTTTCCTTTGTCATTTTGTGTTGGGAATTCAACAAGCCCCATTGTGCCACATCATCCAAAGGATTTGATCTCCAAAGTTTCTCTTGGTGCACCCTTTGAGACTTACGAGGAAAAAGTGCTGGGGTTCATCCAACTACCTTGAATGCTCATCTACCGATGACCTAGAATGATAGAAACTCACCCTTCATAGGCGCCCACCTTGCCATGTCTCCCCAGGGATTTAATCCCAGGAGTTTCCCCATGGGCCTCCCTTTGAAACCTTTGAGATAAAAGTCTCAGGACTATCCAATGGTGGAGAAACACACTGTACTCTTCAACGATTTGGATTTCCCTTGTCTATGCGCTGGGTCACTACACCTGGTCACGTCATTACATATAATTCAAGTCACTTCCTTCAGGGTAATAGGGTTTTGCCCTGCACTTATATACAATTCCTTTGGGACTATCCCCTCTGAGCTCATCGAGACTCGACCAAAGCCATTAACAGTTACACTATACGTAACAGTTACACTATCTCTCCTGAGCTTTACCTGTCTCAGCCTGATTTTTTACTTACGACCCCTATATACTTATATTCATATACACACAGTCATAAATTCACTACCTTTTTTAGCTTATTTAGTTAAAAATGAGATCCTGATATACAATTCTATAATAAAATCACTCATAAGATAGAATTCCACCCATTTCCAGCGGGGCAAGAACCTTAAACATCATTACAAGCCTTGAGTAGAAATGTATACATACATACACACAAACACACACACACACACACACATATATAGAGGTTGCATTCATGCCACTGGACAAAATTTCAAACTTAGATTATACACAGACATAATTTTAAAAACTATTATCCAGTCCAAAATTGATCGCAGGAAAACAATCATTTCCTTAAAGAAATTAGTTACACAAAGTAATAATGTGCCTTGATGATGATTGGAGCCCCAAATTCATATCTCAGATAAAACATATTATCAATACAAACCCTAGGTACAATGCATTTATACTAGAAACACAATTGGATAGTTAGCTTATGTAGCCAAAATATTTTCCAACTAAGAGTGGGACTTTAATTCTCCACCCAACCTTATATAAGCTACAACCGTATTCACTTGTAGTTGTCACCTCTGAGCCACATCTAGTTCTTGAGGTAGAGTGCTTTTAAAGGAGTCTTGAACCAATATTATCATCTAAGATAAGGTGTCTTGAGGTTGCCTCACCTCCACCCACCAGCTATCAAATTAACCAACCAAAAACAACAAACCACTCGCTAGCATATAACCATCATCTATCCAAAGAATTAAACCAATATCATCAACTATAATGGGGTATCTCAAGGCCACACTTCCTTCACCCACCAATTATTCAGAAATTTCATCTTAGGTAGGTAACACTTCCTATTATGTAGAGGGACTTAAAATACAACATCCCAACATCTGTGGGGACTTGGATATAGAGAATCTCAATTCAAATGTGGAGAGATATATACAGTTAATTACATGGAGGGTTTATTAGCTATATTCCCTTGGGAGGAATAAGAGTGCACTTCCCAACAACTTCTAAGTGGAACTCCCACTTGTTTGCTTAGCCCAATCTCATGGAACTACCATCAAGTGATATTAATCCACTTGCCCTGGGTGCCTCCACCTCTTAAAAGTTATCAACCAACGCAATCTCCATTGGGTTTGTCATCCATGTAAGGCACAACCATTTCTTAATTATTATCATTCAACAAGCCCTCATGGGTTTCTCAACTGGACTGCCATCTAATCTCGCTTTGTGATTATCAGCTAGTAAGCCCTCATGGGTTTCTTAGTTATCATATCATTAGATTTCAGTCTGTGATTATCAGCTAGTAAGCCCTCATGGGTTTCTTAGTTATCCTATCATTACATTTCAGTCTGTGATTATTAGCCAGTAAGTCCTCATGGGTTTCTCAACTATATCATCATCGGAGTTCATTCTGCTTCCTTAATTCTCTTAGTCCTATTATATTTTCCTACCCTCTCATCAATTTCACTTGCTTGTTAGGAGCCTCTTAGCATCCTCTTTTCCATGATCCCCTCTCTGCCTATGCGCATGAATCATGTATAATTTCAGAGACCTTCTCAGCCTCCTTTCTCTATTCAATGGGAGACTCTAATGGTCATTCTTTCTCTATTTAGTAGGATGCATTCTAATCAACCCCAACAGGGGAAAACTATGCTCACCTGTAGACTTGAGTTTGAATGCACAAATAGCATTGCTAAGCATGAAGCACTTATGCAAGGACTAATAAAATCAATAAGCCTATATGTTTAATATATACAAGTTTTTGGTGATTCGAAAATTATAATCAAACATGTAAGAAACATTATTCATTGTGTCTCCAGTCACTTAAAGAATTATCAATTGCTTATTCAAGGATTGACTTCACATTTTCTTGCATTCAATATTACTCCCATCTCAAGATTGCAAAACGTATGTGAAGATCCCTTAGAAAACGTTGCATCTAAATTTATCCCACCTGAAGGCTTCATCCCAAATCATTTTTCAATTGAATTGATATTCTAACCCCCCATACCCGATAATATCTCCAACTGGATATTTTTAAATGATGATGAAGACATCATAAATTTCCTCACTTCAGAGGGAACATATGATGATAAGATCATCGATGAAGGCTCTCATGGTAAAGGATTAAACAAATCATCTACTGAAAACAAATCCAAGAACTCCATTCCCAAATATGTAGTTAAGTTAGAAGAATTTTGTAATCTTAAGGAAATATTTAAAAAACCTACTAATTGTAAAATTGCAAGCTCTTCCTTGAGATTTGAGGTTATCAATATTTGCTTAGACAAAAATCCTCAAATTGTAAATATAGGAATTGAATTGTCACTAAATGAAAGACTCACATTTATTCATCTACTTAGAAGATATAAGGACGCCTTTTCCTGGAATTATGACAATTTAAAATCCCATGGTATCTCAATCATCCAACATGCCAGCCCAATGCTACTCAATGAAAAGCCTATCCAATAGAAATTAAGAAAAAGTCATCCTAATCTTGAGCCTCAAATTAGAGTTGAATTAAACAAGCTGTTGAAAGAAAATTACCTTTCTAGTTAGGCATTCTAAGTGGGTATCTAATCTTGTTTCTGGTTAAGTATTCTAAGTGGGTATGTAATTTGGTTTCCTTTCAATTGGGCCCAAATGTTATTTGACAATATCACCAAACATATCCTCTTTTTTCGCACCAAACACACATCCTCTCACAATCCACCCTTTTATATGTCAGCTTTTGCAATGAATTCCATTTGTTTCAATTTGGATTTTCCAACAATGGGTTGGAAATGGACACTTGTTGATCCTCTGCCCATCCACATTTATCATAGTAAATTGTTGGAAGAGAATTTTTTTAACGATTTTTATTAAATTTTTCATCTTGTCATGATTCCCATTTATCAAGTCGCTTTCAGTTCCAAACCTCCAGAATGTCTACAACTGCTATGGATTAGCTATTGCTAATTGGAGATTGGTTCTAAGAAGAGTTTTTTACTTATATCAGGGTTTGGTGAAGTTACAATACACCACATTTTTTCCTCTACTTTGCTCCAAATAAAATCATATGCAGATAGGTTTCCCATCAAATTGTAGGGATAGGGATAACCCTTGAATTAAAGAAGGCTTCTAAGAGATTGTGGCTCGAGTTCCCCTTGTAAATTGGTCTCTTTACTCGACAAAATTATATTCATGTTGAAAAAGAGTTGAAACCCTTATATGAGTTAAAATTTGCTACCATCTCTGCAAAATTGCATGATCCTACCAAGTTAATTGAAGATATAATTGTTTTTGCAAATATTAGAAGATTTGTTCACATGCCTAATCATTATGATGAATTGTATTGTGGATCCTCATCATGTTTATCCATCTACAATAAATCTAAAAAACTACCTATAGACAACTATAAACATTTTCTAGTATATATGGACACAAGAAGGTCTCCCTTGCCACTAAATTTGCTGAAATTTCTAGAAGAGGAAGGTATATCAGTAAAGGCTACAAGATCTTCCACACAAAAATTAACTCCACAAACAATTGTACATGTTTAGATTCCTTCTCTTGAGACTCAGGAGCAAATGCCTTTAGAAAATATAGAGATTAATGATATTATCAAAGAAAGGAAAATGTTTGAGGAGATTACTTCAGAGCCTGTAAAGCAAGTAAAAGAAACAACCATGCCCGAAACAAGTGCAAGAGCTTCAGTTGGACAAAAATCAGTTGTTTCCTCCCCTAACACTTCTAATATTGCTCTTGTAGAACCAAGTGTCATTGCTAAAATGCTTATTACTTCTCGACCTAGTGTGGAGACAATTCCAACATCTCATAATGCTATCATTTAGTTGGGTATAGAATAAATACCACCTATGGAGGTGTTTTATAGCCCAAATCACAAGGCCATTATAAAAAAGAGAAAAAAGAAGGGAAAGGTGGTTGAGACATAGGTTTTGACAACAACTATTGTCTTACCAACAACTCCCTTGGAAGTAATTTGGGAAGGTGCATCAACAAAACGTAATGAGCAATTCGAGGAATTGGATCAATTTGCAGTGGCTTATGTTTTTATTAGCATGTATAAAGAAACTCAAGTAAAGGAATTTATTAATCAGAAAGATTAAATAATACATTAGTTGAAACAACACTCTTCACAAGTTGCAACTCAAATACTAGCACAAATTTCCCTAATTAGAAACCAATATGAGTCTAAGGTTACAGAGAAGGATGGCAAGCTAGGTGAATTACAAGAGAAGATAAAGATTATTGAGAAAAATGCTTTAGAACTTGCTAAGTTTAAGCATGAAGCTCATGAGTTAAATCAACAACTTCAACATGAGCAACAACTTTTCTGCAACAAATTAAATACAATTCAGACTCAAGAAAAAATGGTCAATTATTTTCTTGATGATGTGATTGATATTGAAAGTTAGTATGATGAAACCAAGTGCAAGCTCAATGATATTTTGCAATGGCAAGAGGATCCAAAAAGGTTCTTTCCAAACCTTCTCAGGATTAATCAAATGCAAAAGTATAAGGTTCTTTGTGTTTGGAAGAATAATATACACTTGGTTAAGGAATTGGTAAAAGATTTTGAAAGATTTTCTAATTCTATTATTCAATATATCATTCAATCACTTAAAGAAGAAAAAAATATTACCAAGTGATTTAGAAGAGATTCTTTTGAAAGTAGAAATATTAACAACAAAATGGAAAAATGACAGGGTAGAGTTCCGTAATAGGAATGAGCAATTATGTAAGGTGAATTTAAAGTTAACCTTGGAATTCCTCGTTAAACCTTATGGTTATATTCAAGTAACTAAGGTCATCATTGAGAAAACAACTCAATTAATACCTTCCTTGCAAGCTTAGATGTTTAGCTTTCAAGTGAGCATTAGACCTCACTCACCTCCCGAGTTGGCTCATCTTCTAGAAGTCCAGCAATGGCTAGCACCCACTAGCTCCTAATCAACAATTGTTCTTCCAAGTTGAATATTTCATTTCATTTTTAAAAATTGTAACAAATGTCTATTTTATTCGAGTTCATTTTTTATTTAGTTGAGAGAATTTTAGAGATGTAAGTTTTCTCTCTTTTTGTTTGAAAATTATTTAAATCCACTCGAACCCAGGACTAGAGGTTCTGAAATTTTGAAAGAAAAGGCCTAGTTGCACTTTTGTACAAGTTTCTTTTCTAATATAAGTCGAACCACTTTTGATTCCATTTCCCAAAAGAGCAATGGAATATTGGTACTATTATTGATTTTGACTTGCTTATATTTTTTATTAGAATCATTCGAGTTTATTCATATTTATAAGTGAATGATCTAATAATTCATTTATGTCTTATTGTATCTACAATTCGTAAGCATTATCATTTCAGATTATATGTGGATGTTGTTCATATAACAATTCGATTAACCATTTAATTGAATTGTTTATCATTTACAGTTTGCTTTAATTAAATGATTTAACAAAGAGATCTACATCTTTAGTTATTGAGTTATCTTTCATTTCATATATGCAATTTCACTCGAGTTATATATTAGGCAATAAATTTTAGTTATAATTTTTTTACTTTACTTTCCTATCTTTACTTAGAATTATTATCTCACTCGTTATATTTCTCTTTTATTTTATATATCAATAAGCTTCAATTTGTTAAAACAAATCCCATATGGGTAACTGGACCCATTTCAAAACTAATTGGAATCACCAGACCAAATGGAAAATATTCTAATTTGGGGATTTGAAGGGGTGATTTCCCAAATGTTGGTGAGGTCAATTCTGATAATCTAACACTTTCCTTTCCAAACTCCGAGAAATCTAACTCTCTTCTATTTTTCATAAACATAATTCTCACAGAAATCCATATAAACATGCTTTAAACCTAGCAACAAATTTCATGAATGAAGAATCTACATCCCCTTCTCGCTCATGTGCCCAAGCCTATGAAGCCACTATATCTCCTCCTATGGAGGCTAAAACATTAGCATAATAAAAAATACCATTGCATAAATACAATGTTCCTACCTTCTCTCCTTTTGCTATTACTAGGGCTCCTTTAGTGACCTTCCATGTTTTGTTTGTAAATGTAGTTACACAACCTTCACTTCCCAACCACCCTGTTGAAATTATATTTTATTTAGATCTTGAACATTCCTTACCTCCTTTAACAACCATTGGTTTCCATTATATTGTTTTATAAGTACCTTACCCATTCCAATAATTTTATAGGATTTATGATCACCCAGACGAACTTGTCCAAAATGTCCTTGAACATAGTCATGAAAATGTTTCCTATGGGGTGTGGCATGGAATGAAACCCATAAATATACCACCCAGGCATTAATAATATTTTCTAATGAAAGAATCAAAGCATATTTCAACACATCACCTATTACATTCACTTCTTGATTTTTCTCTTGTTGTCCATCTCCATGTTTTCCCTTCCGAGACTTACAATATTTCTTCAAGTGTCCTTCCTTCCCACATTACCAACACACTATCTCCGATCTGGATTTCAGTATCTATCTTTCCTTGACTTACTGTGATATATTGGGCTCTTTCCTCTCTTTTTTTTCTTCCCTTAGTCTTTGCATTAAAGCATTACTTGTTGTCTCACTTGAGATTTTTTGTTGAATTCACTAGGAAAGCACCAACAATATCATCAAAATTTAAAGTAATAGAATGAGAGACAAAATTACTAAGAGCCATGACTAATCCATTCCAAATTTCTAGTAATGAGCACATAAACACTAGAGTCCTATCTTTGTCATCAAAATCTACCCCTACAAAACTTAACTGATTGGTAATTGTGTTAAACTAATTTAAATTATCAACAACAGATCCACCTTCTAACAACTTCATATTAAATAAATGCTCCATAAGAAATATTTTTTTTGATGCCAAGGGATTTTCATACAGTTTGGCTAATTCCTTTATTGGCTCTTTTGTTGTCATTTCCTTTGAAATGTTGAAGGCCACTAACGCTACCATACACATGTATTGTTCCTAGTGCCTTTCTATCAAGAATATCTTATTCTTCATCTGTCATACTTTTCAGCTTATTTTTTTTTCCACTCAATGGCTGGTAAAGATCTTTTTAATGCAAGTAGTCTTCCATTTGCATATTCCATAGCTGGTAGTTTTGGCCATTGAATTTCTCAATCCTAAACCTACCATCTTCTGCCATTGGTTTCACTTGAATCGGGGACCCTTTTTTCCTACAAGTTTATTAGTCAAATAGACCTTTAGCTCTGATACTAGTGGTTATAAATTAAATAGTAGAGAAATGAAACACAAAAAAAAACATAAAACAAGAGAGAGACACATATATGTGTGGTTCACCCAATCTGGGCTATGTCCACGGAGAAACAACCAGTCTTTCCTTTTATGTTATCCAACAAACTGAAGGGAGACAACCTATAACACATCCGTTGTAACTTCCTCTTCACTCTCATCACAATCCCCTCTCTTTTTTCTCATAGAATAATACATAGATGTAATACAATTCCCTCATATAAGTTAAGGGTTTCCTTTTAGGGAAAAACCCCTAAATTAACATAACTTCTATTGTCAAATCTTTCACCTAATGAACAGTTTAGATTGACTATGAAATTACAATATTTTACAGGGTAATTTTCCCAAAAACTTTGCTTCTGGGAGTGTTTCCCTCAAACCCATGGGGGGCTCAAAGGTTTTTGTCGCCCCCCCAGACCCCCTTGCATCCCTAGTGGGGGGGGTGGGGTGGAAGCCCCTTCCCCCGTTAGGACTAGGAGTCAAATGCACCTGAAACAAGACCTTTGAATGAAGAAGATAATCAAGCTACACACCCAACAAAACTAATAAGGTTGTGTATAATAGAGATGTGGTATTTAGAGAAATCAAAGACGTTTCCAACAGGGAGTCCTACCAAGGGAGAAAGAACTACAAAATATATAATTTGAATTGAAGGATGATGAATTAGACCCTACGTATGAATAGGAATAAGAAGAAGAAGAACCACAAACCTTAACAGTGAGGACATTGTTTGAGGAAAGAAGGTAGCCAGAAAAGTACACTCCACTTGATTTTGATTAAAAATTTTCTTTGTTTATACGTGATGATAATCCTAAATTTTTTAGTGAGGTAGGGAATTCATAGGATGGAAAACTATGGATAAGACCATGGTCAAATAAATGGTAGACTTGGACAAGAATGAGGCTTGAGACCTAGTGGAGTTGCTAGCTGGAAGAAATCCCATTGGCAAAAATTAGGTTCTTAAGAAGAAGTTAAATGCAGAAGGCATAAAGGAGAAATACAAAGCTCAATTAGTAGCCAAAATTTATTTTCAAATAGAGGAATTTGACTTTGGTGATATATTCTCTCATGTTTCCAAGTTAACTTCTATTAAATTTCTTTTGTCTATTGTTGTTGCATTTTATTTTGAAGTAGAACATATGGACATGAATACACCATTTCTACACAAGGATCTGGAAGAAGAAATTTACATGAAGTAGTGAGAAGGATTTGTTGTGAAAGAAGAGAAAGAGTTGATATGTAAGTAGAAAAAGTCTATGTGTGGGTTAAAGCAATCATCAAGGATGTGGTATGAAAAAATTGATACTTATATATTGGAACTTGGCTTCACAAGGAGAAAAGAATATTATTGTGTGTATTTCAAATTATTTGGTGATCATCTTATTTATTTGATGTTGTATAAATGGGAATGGCAGGGAAATCATCAACAAACTTAAAGCTCAATTTTCCTCGAAATTTGACATGAAGGATCTCAGTTTTGCAAATTTCATCTTGGGCATGGAAATTGGAAGAGATCAGGAAAACATGAAACTATGTTTAAGTTAGAGGAAGTATGTTGAGACAATATTACAAAGCTTTAATATGTAAGATTATAAACCAGTAAAGGTGCCTATTCTATTCCAGTAGGCGTAATTTATTTACATATCAGTGTCCCAAGACATAGGAAGTGGAAGAAGACATGTCCTATGTTCCATATGCCAGGGCAATTGGAAGATTGATGTATGCAATGGTTTGCACTAGACCAGAAATTGCACATGCAGCAAGAGCATTGAGAAAGTATATGTTAAAACTAGGTAAGGAGCATTGGAAAATAGTAAAGAGGGTTTTATATTTGTGTGGCACTATTGGCTATGGACTGCGATAATAAGGAAGACTAGTATTGGATAGAGTGTTGGAAATACGTGGTTTTGTTAATGCAAAGTATGTTGGAGATATGGATCGCAAAACGCATACATCTAGGTATGCTTTTAACCTATTTGGAGAAGAAATTAGTTGGATTAGAAAAAAAGAACCTATAGAGATTGTGTTTATGTATTGGGTTGGTACAATAAGCTGAAAGGATATATTGTGATAGTCAAAGTACAATCCCACTATTGAAGAACCCAACTTATCATTCAAAGACAAAGCATATTGATGTTTGGTATCACTTCGTGAGAGATATGTTTGAAGAAAAGAAGGTGTTATTGGAAAAGGTGTAAAGTTTGAACAATGTTGTGGATTCACTAACAAAGCATGTGAGCACTGACAAGTGCTCTTGGTCTACAGAAACAAAGGGGCATTTTTGCCTTAGATTGTTGTCATGTACTCCTACGACCCCCTGTGTGAAAAGAAAACAACAAGTGGGAGAATGCTAGATATGCATTATATTCTTTGCAAGACTATCCTCACACACTATATGTTGCATTCAGTGCAATGCCCTTGGAATATAGATATATATATATTTATGGATATAGATATATATTTTGGTGATCTTTTGTGTCTATTTTTGGCAATTTTCAACCAATGGTTTTTGCTAAAAGCAGTTTTGTGGTGCATAGTGGCTTTTCCAATGGTATCTTTAGTTTTGGTTAAATAACTATGATTATATTCTAATACATGGTAAATGGAATGGTAGTTTATGGATGTTGTGGGATATATATTGAATTGTAATACTGCATAGAAAAATATATTGTGTTAGGGTCCTATAATATAGGTAATTTAATTATTTCTGTCTAATTATTTATTTTGGGAATATGCTTGTAAAGTTTAGCCTATAAATTCAACATGTATTATAGTCTAAATTATTTTTGTACTAAGGTCTCAAAATTTCTCAAGTCATTGTAAATATGTGTGTCAAAAGGGGTCCATTAGTCTTGATCTGAATTATAAGGTCCCTAAGGTGTCATCAGTGAGTTGTCATGGGTGCCTTGTCATGAGTGAATGTTGGAACTGATGTCAACCAAACTAACAAGAATGTGTGTTGCAATACATGGTTCAGAAGGATTCCTATGGTAGCTGCATGTTTCATGTAAAAGATCGTCATGGTGGTGTATTTTTAGCTACACAAATAAAAAATGAGCAGAGAGGTTTGTATTCAATTTCTAAGAAGCAGAAGGACTCAAAGTCTACATCAAACCATCTTCATTGTAAAGTACTCAGAAGCAACTTTCCAATGGTATATACAATTGTTCAAACTGACTTCTAGATCAAAAGATAAAGCCAGTTGAAATTTACTCTTCAAAGCCAGGAAAATAAGGAAAATGCCTAAGTATGAGTCCCGCATCCCGCATATCAGGGATTTAAAAATAGAATCAGTGGAGCAAAGAAAATTAGCGATTAGAGGTCTAATACATAGTGCAATAGAAAAGATAGATCGACGAAGTTCCATATGCCATATTGGCAGGGTTCAATCAGTGAATCGACAGTCAGTGGGGTCCTTTACAGATTGCATATTGCAATCGACAATCGACAATTGCATGTCACAGGGGTGACAACTTTTAAAAGTTGCGATAATGCGAAGTTGCGATATGTGATTAAAATGGAAAGAAAGTCCTTCAGTGTTAAAGCGTCGAGGAGGGATGAAACAAGTTTTACAAAGGATTTCATTGACAAACCATAGCAGTGCCAGTCCTTTTCTCTCTCCTCCAGAGAGACACGTGGTGAGCAACGATTGGTTCTGATATGATACGTGGAAGCTGGCGTCATCATGACGTGGCTATACGGTGGACACGTGGCATGCATATACGACACTTTCAGGGATCATAAGAGGCCAAAAAAGGGTCACACATGTCACCACTCATAGGGTGACACATGAAAAAATGCCAATAGAGAAGCTCTGATGAGGGGGCTGGCCTATAGTTATAAAAATATCAAAGGACTGAGGGTTATTGGTACAATGATGACTACATAAATATATTTTTTATGTGTTAAAATCATAAAGTTCGGTGGAAAGGGTTAACAAAGGTTTTATATGATAAAACTCCCACAGACCCTCCCTCATTCCCTCTCCATGTGGATTAGGCCACATCACTCATCGGAGATCACAAGCCTTGTGGGGTGTAACCAAGTGCAATGTTAGGAAATCATTGATCTTTGAGTTCTGATATTTAAATAGCCCAGACACATATATGTTGTGGTCCCATGTATTTCATATTTGGACCATTTATAATGTAATATTACAAAGAATCAACCCCCATCCAAACCACAGGGTTTAGCCCCTAAAAAGGCTTTGGCCCCGAGTCTCCAGGCCCTGGTCATTCATATTCCACCTAAGCCATGGGGGATCGACAAATTGGAAAAGTTATATTCCCCATAGTTCAAAGCGACACACAACTAAAAAGTCTGATTGCATTACTCTGATATGGCGATAAGTAACCAGGTTGTATAACAAAAGAAACACCAAAGGAACACATTATAAGGGACAAAGAAGTATCAGGGTGTTGGTAGTGATGTGGAACTTCCCTGGTAAACCATGCAAAAGTGTCAACATATGAATGGGCCGATAGCTTTTTAAATGCAGAAAAGAGAGGAATAGTGGTTTGAAATGCACGATCAATAAGTCTCTGCAAAAATAACTACATCTACCTCAGTTTTAAAGGCAGAGGATACAAAATATTGAACTAATTTCCAAACTTAGAGGCTAAGGATTTTCTAGCAGAATCGAGAAGAGCGAAGGAGTAGTTTTGATGAATTATTGTAGAGGGACCTGTTATGATAGCAGAAATGCTAAAACTTCAATTAGGCACCTGTTCTACTTTCAATGGAAGCAATTAACCAGATACTTCTTTTGCCTGAATGCAAGAATATTTTGCTATATTTATTCTAGGACATATAAAATATATTTTAAAGTTTATTTTTGCATACATGAACTTGAGAGATACTAAAAATATCT